>JAPMLY010001338.1:0-15395 GCA_026401115.1 Tetraselmis chui
CCACATAAATTTGAAATATCAATCGGCTTTTTAATTATATCAAAGCCAACACGTTTCTTATCCCTGAAAATGCAGGAAAAACGTTCCGAACAACGAAAAATAGATATTCGAAGATACGACGATAGGTGCACGAAGCTTTTTGCCGGTACGTTTTGGTACGTTTTGGTACGTTTTTGGTACGTTTCGGTACGTCGGCATGCCGAGTCGGATTTTTTTATATGACGCTATCCCTAGAGGGAATGTACAGGTACAGATACAACTCAAATGAAAAAAATCTTTCAAGAAAATAAAGAAGTGAAAACCGGGCGGCTCGGGCGACTTCCGCCCATTGGGCGTCATGAGATATCGATACATTGTTTTCCGCCGCTCGCGCCCAGCACGCATCCCTTACCAATGGGCGGGCACCGCCACCTACCTCACTTTCGAGGGCCGGTACCGACCCCACCTCCCCTTCGCAACCCTTTCATAACGGCGTCACGGCCAAGGTCGCCAACCTGGCGGCTTGTCTAGCTGCGGTTGGGGAGTACCGTCGTGCTATGGAGGCCCTAAGCTCCAATTCCGTTGCAAGTGGTCGTGGGGTGCACGAGGAGTAATCACGGTTGCACCCACAAGACGATGACGACCTCGCGGACGCGTTGCCGGATCCCTTCTCCCTCCCTCATATCAAACTCCGTGCTTCCGAAGTTGATATTATGGAGGTCGTTGCTAGATGCCCTCGAAAGTCTAGTCCTCACGTCGACGGTTGGAGGTTTGAAACTCTTCGCACGTTGGGTTCCCCTTGCACTCTCACCAGTTTAGCCGAAGCGATCGTGAATGTTGAGGTTCCACCAGGCGTTGCCTCATTCCTTGCCTCTGCCACACTTAACCCGCTAGACAAGCTTGATCCCTAACAACGACGCGCGCAAGAGCAAGAACTTCGCGACCAAAAGGGGACGTTGCGTCCGATTGGAATTGGCTCCGTTTTATTTCGTTTGGCGAATCGCGCGCTTCTCGCCTTAATTGGTGACGAAGTGTCTCAGTGGTTGGCTGCTCGGCACCCATTCGGGGTCGGCGTCCGCGGAGGGGTAGAGATCGTACAGTTCATGCTTCGAGCCGCGCTTGACGCTTCACCGGACAGGGCGGAGATGCAAGGCGACGCATCCAACACGTTTAACGAGTTCTTGCGGCGTCCCTTGTTTGAGGATTTGTCAGCAAATCCCGCGCTTCGACCGTTGCTCCGCGTCGCTACTATGTTGTATGGCCGTCCATCTACCTTGTACGTTTACCACTCATCAAATACTCACGGCCCGGCCATGCGCATCCCAAGTACCCGTGGAGTCCATCAAGGTTGCGTTCTCGGGGCCATGTTCTTCTCAATAGTTGCCTCCCGGGTATACAAACAATTGGCTGCGATTGCCCCGAACGAATCCGTTGTCTGCGGTTATTCTGATGATGGTCACTTCTTGGGACCCCCTGCGTCTCTCGTAGCCATTGGCGACGCTATGCCGGAGGCGTACGCTAGCGTCGGCCTCGCAGTAACCATCCGCAAAAACTGTTTGTATTCCCCTTTGGGTGTCTGTGATGCTTTCGATATCTTACCCAACGGCCACATCATGCGGGGAGTAAATGTCTCTACGGAAGGGACGTCACTATTGGGGGGGGCAATGGGTACATCGGATTTTGCTCGAGACGTGTTTGAAATGGCCTTAAGTAAGTATGAGACCTACGGCGAACGTCTAAGGGGTCTAGCGGCTCACCGGTACTCTCACACTGCGCTTCGTATCCATCAACATTGCAACCGCCGCTTCGGACACTTTGCCCGTACAGTCCCCGGAGGTCTTGGCAAGGGCGAGGGCTACGGCGACACCGTCGTGACCTTCCTCGAGCGCGCTTACAATGCCACCCTAGATGTGGCGGCTGAGATATTGGGCCTTCCCGCAGCTAGCCTACCCCGCAACACTCGCTCCGAGATGTCTCTTCCCATACGTTTCGGAGGCATGGGGGATGGGGAACTTGGTTGCCTTGGCGGATGCGGCCCATGTCGGAGCGGCCGGTTTGGCAGTTTCTTACATCACAAGATGCTCGCGTGCGCGGGGATTCCCAAGACGAAGTTCCGATGGAGCCAACCATGTATGGAGGGTTAGCGACTGCTATGACCACAACAATGTCCCGAAGGCATGGTACACCGGACGGAGACGACGGCGACAACGAACCCATGTGATCGTTAGAACTCGCTTCGTCGTGGGTGCGCTTAGATGCTGCGTGCGGTTCTCACGCTCTCGCCGAGTCTGAACCCTTGATAACCACAGCCTTAGCGATGCTCCCCCCGCAACGTCCAACGGTGGCTCGCCCAGGCTGCGCAGTTGAAGCCCGATCAAACAACGAGCAGATTTATCGGTCCCTTGATGGCCTACCCTCGCTTGTACCCCTTTCTGCGTTTGCCACGGACATCTTTCCAAAGCTACAAGCCGACATCAGTGAGCGCGTCAACTTGCTTCGCTTCGCGAAGCTCGCTCCCACGTTTTCCAACCGCGCTCGGCCGGAGTCTAGGCATTTTGTATCTCGTCTCGACCACGGCGCCGTTGCGTTTTTGGCTTCGGACCCGCCTACTTCCGGTCGCCTGGGCGAGCTCCGTGACAAGTTCCCTGAGGACTAGGACGCAGTTTTCCGCGTCGTGGTCTGTCGCATCTTCGGCCTACCCTCATCCCGCATCCTCTCTACTCTACGCTCCCCCACTGCTTGTGCTTCTTTCCATCTCTCGGTTCAAGCTATGCGGGGTGCGTTCTCGTCGGCGGGTGTTGACATGTCGGACGATGCGTGGGTCACTGCTTTTGCGGACCATTTGGCTCGATGCGGCGGAGATGCTTCGGTCCAAACCGCTCACTCTTGGTTATTGACGGCCCTTGCGGAAATTATCTCCGAGGTTCGTGGCGCACTCGGGGTTGGCGTCGAGGTTCTCACAGATCCCACGATGTTGGTATAACTCCCCAACGGCAACGATGGTCTCCCCGCGGATGTGGGTGTCTTGCACTATCACGGCATCCGAGGCTCAAAACTTGCCCTTGATGCCGTGGTTTCCGGTTTGTTCGGCGTTTCTAGCCCCCCGTCACCCGAAGTCGCTCTCCGCCATGCTGAGAATACCAAGTTCGAGGAGTACTCGGAGCGTGTGAGGAGTCGCCCCGACATCCGTTTCATTCCCTTTGTTGTCACGGAATTTGGTACTCTCGGCGGCCACGCCACGACTTTCTTGACGGAGTTATCCAAGCAGGCAGCCGCATCTAAAGGGATGCATGTGGGCAAGTTGTTGGCCTCCTGGCGTCGAAAGGTCTCTCTCGCTGTCCATGTTGCTCACGCGGACAACATCTTACGCGGTTTCTCCGCCGCTGCGGACGGCGTGGAGCCCGCTTCTCCCTCGACTGGGAAGCCTTCTCTTGCCACGGCGCTCTTCACCCGCGCCATGGGCAGCAAGCGTCCCCGTGCTTCCTCGAGCGGCGCGTGAGGCGCCGCTTGTCGCCTCCACGTGTTGCATTCTCGGCGTGGCCTTGGAGTTTCCTTAGTTTAATATGCTAGGTTTGTGCACAATGTAGTGCTTTCCCTTTGCCGTGCTTTAGATTCCGTGATCCTCTTGTCACTCTTGCCCTTTTGTTTTCCCTCCCACTTTCCCTGTCCGTGCTCATCTTGTTCTTCTTGTAACCAATTATTCTGAAAACCACCACTCTCTTACATATACACAGCTTAAGGCCGGTTCTTAGATGAACTTTGCGACCATCCGCGGAAGATGAAAACCACCAAGCAAAGTAATGGTAAAGGAGGGGGAAACCCCACAGGCTTAAGCCCGAGGAACATGAAGGCAGACCACAACATCAACACTGCCCTCATGCAACGCATCGCAAAGATAAGAGCCCAAAGTACCATGAAGAGGAGCTGAAAGACGTTGCGTGAATTCTCGCCGCACATCCCCCTGCAAACCCGTCGAAACGGGACATAAGAAGACCGACGAACGACATGTTGCATGCGGGCATACCTATCAAAAGACCGACGAACGACATGTTGCATGCGGACATACCTATCAAAACGCAATGAACGAGAGTCCATTCCGCCCATACTAGGGAAGCGACGAACTTTCACCAAAACTACCAAGCGACCGACCAAGTAAGCCGCCATGGGCGCCAACTGGCCCCCATCCTGCATAGGGAAGGGGTAGTAGTCATGGACCGATTGTGCCGAAGGCGTGCCAAGTAAGGCGGAAGTGCGGAGATCCGCATCGAGTTTTCCCTTATGAGCTCTGACTGCAAGACTGGCTGGGAGTGGGAGGCAAGCGCCTATCTTAGGGACACTAGTGTTCGTGCGAGCGCTTGTGACCGTCACATCCAGAACAAGATGACGGTGTGGGGGCGTGAAGTTAAACCATACCACACCCCCATGTCGATCTCGAGAAGCTCTTTACCGAATACGGCGGACCTCCAGCCGCAAATCCCGCCCCTTAGTAGCCCCCGCTTCAAACAAGAACACTTTAAGCACGTGGACAACTCGATCGGGGATGGGGCCGAATGACATAACAAAAGCACGGGCACCGGGGGATGTGTTTCATAAGCATAGCACATGTGGAACACTCACTCGATATAGAGATAAGCGATATCGTCGACGAAGATCAAGACCCACGAGACTGTGGGCGGGGCGCCTCATTGCACCGTGGGCACTTCCAAAGATGAGAGGCGCGCTCAAGAGTAAGGCCCAGCACACGGTGCGCTGCTTTCGTATAACAATCGGACGGCACCTTGAAATTGGACTCATGTGAAGTAGGAAAAAGGGCCAAAAGCAACTCGACCCGTACCCGAAATCATCCGCATATAATCCGGTGGGGAAGGTGTGCAAAACGCCAAGAGGTCAAGGTAGGCATGGCACAAAGAATGCACGAAATGCCCCGTTGAATGTGGCCCCCAAAATCTCCCGAGCGTGTTAGAGCGACGGGAGTCGGAAGTTGTAAACAAGTTAGATGGATAGCGGACGCCACCGGATTGTCAACCGGAGAGACCACCAACTCGACATCGGGGCTACTAGCATAATCGAACATGTCTTGGTTTAGTGTGTTTGTCAACACCGCGAGATCCGATTCCGAAAACCCGTCCATATTGGATATCGCATCATACGAATAGTGCGGAATTGAACCGCCCACGGTAAAGTGAAAGTGGCATCATTCAATAGTTCATGACGGATAAGACTATCCATTGGACCTAGCGACCCGGACTCGTAATCATTTAAGCAAGTTGGCGAGCGTCGCAGTGAATCAATATTGTGAGCATGTTCATCATCGACCTCTAGGGACGGCACGTGAAGCCCACCCTAACACCGCGGGTTGGGAAAGATGGCGCCTAGTGCAATTCAATCTATCGATCGTTTGTACGCCATGAGAGGCGCCCTAGATTCGGAAAATTGCAGAACGAACGGCTCTACTTGCAGTGAGCGGATACGGTCGTATTAACGTGGCCAAATGTGCTCCTCGGAAGTTCGACGTAGCAAAGCATGCGATTTTTGTTCAATATGAGTTTATTAGTCTCCACGGCATCTAGTAGCCAAGAATGAACATAGTTCTCATTGTGAGAAGTTGAGGGGCCATCCGTCATTGAGAAATCCATCGCCAAAGGGGCTTCTAGGGTACTACTAACCGTAACAGCGGGGACCATCGCCCGTATCACCTCAACAAGATCAGGGGCCGTATCCGGAGGTACCATGCACGTAGCTTTAATTGGTTAAACCCTCGAGTAGATTCTCTGTATTTCCTCCGTATCCACCGTAATCACAGTCGGGACCAAAAGGCGATTACATCAAACACTTTCCATCGCCAAAAAAGGCTTAGATCCTCGAGGAATCCTTAAACATTTCTCCAATATTTCGGAGGAGGGTGTTGATTGCCAAGTTAAAAAAAGGCGGGCCAAGAGGATATCCTCTGTCAAACACTCGTGAGAGATTGCGCCGTGCCGTAAAAGAGTGAAGCATCGTTGGGGGTCGAAATCATACATAGTGGAGTAAATTGAATGTAGTATCTCAACCAACGGGATAATAGGATGAAACTCGGGATTGTAGTACAAGTCAAGCATGAAGCTCTGGCGGGAAATGTTGTTGAAGGCGATTTCTAGGTCCAAGCTTAGTAGGCTCCAATCAAGAATAATTTGTCAGTATGTACGAGTGGTATGTATGGCTCGCTCGATACTAGCTTTAGGGAAAACGATCATTGTTCATGGCCTAGGTGGTCGGCCGCAACAATCAATTTCCGCGCGATCGCGTAACTGTGAGCTAGCCGCGACAAAACGCGACCAACAAAAACCGGCCGAAATGTATAGGATTCTCACCCCGAAGGCAAGTGGCGTCACGGTCGACACCCGACTGATCCTTGTGAAGGGCCCACCCGGTCGCACTCGCCAAAAAAGCCTGCCGCGGCATCGAGTAAGTTTCCCGTCCAATAATGGTTCACCCAATTTTGCCGGGCTGGAACATTCAAGTAAGGGATATGTACCCGTCGCCAACCATCAACATGAAGGGTTGACAAGCGAGGTGACTTTCTCAGGATAAGGAGCATAGAGTCTACCCACAACTAGAGGCTGTCATGGTCATCAAGGTAGGTGAGAGGACAGCGCGCCGGGAGGGACGGGGTGTCTAGGAGGTCACAGTCGGGGTGGGGTGTTCCATGCGGAGGATACAAGAGCTGGAGAATAGCCAAAACAGCGCCGGCCTTTTCCACCATCCCGAAGTCGGCCCCGTCCAAGGCCATACGGGACCGTCGCAGCTAGCCGACTTCCACTAGCTCAAATGCTCGGTGGATGGCAGCACGGCGTCGGGAGTCACCTTCGGAGAGGTGAGTCGGTAGCATATGTGGCTCTTATTGAGAGAGCCGGGCCCGACGACGGCGAGAACCGCCCCCACCCCAGCCCCGACCACAAGCGCGTCTCGACATAGATGCCCCCTGGCATGCACAAGCAAGCTCACCTCCATCCCGAACATCACGTAGGATAGTGTCAATGAATGCGAGTCCGTCTTCTCCGGATGCATAGAACCAAACTACCAAAGACGGACTCGACGTTAAACAAAGAAGCAGGCGCGGGCACTTACCGCAGCCGGAAACGAACGGAGGAGGCCACAAAAAAGATGAAGTACTAGAAAAGCTCATGCGGCACGACAGCCCGCGGAGGGGAGAGGGATCGCATCTTCAAGATTATTTGGCAGGGAAGATGTGAGGTCATCTCTCGCTGTCGCACAAACTCCCCGGGCCGCAGTTACATGTCGGAACCGTAAGAGGTAAGCGACAGAGTCATTGTCTGAGCACCATGAGATAGGAGCGGCAACGCGAGGGGGGGGGTAGGAGCGCATCATGTCGGCGGAGGGCGGCAGCAGACTAAGGCATAAACGCTTGTCAAGGACGCAACGATGGTCCATAAGGTGGTGAAGGGGTGGGGCAGGGGTTAAGAGAGGCCGGGGGGGGGGGGGGTAAGGGCAGCCTCGGCTCGCGGTGGTAGAGGGAGGGGGGTCATGGGGGGGAGTACACGGGAGACATGGGGAGGAGGGGTGACAACAATATGGGGGGGACATAACCCAAGATGCAACGAACGGGAGCAGCTAGCACGGTCATGAGGGGCCACGGGGAAAAGCGGGAGCATGAGTAGCCACATAGCGATGGCATGGAGCAGACATAGGGCGAGCTTAAGCCTCCGCATCAAACATCGATACATTCATGGGATCATGATACGTCTGCCGCATCATCCGCATCAATGCGTCCATGAATTAGTGCCCAATGTAATCAATGCGTCCACGAATTAGTGCCCAATTTAATCAATGTATCCACGAATTAATGCCCCATTTAATCCATGCGTCCATCAATTAGTACCCCATTTAATCAATGCATCCATGAATTAGTGCCCTATATAATCAATGCGTCCATGAATTAGTGCCCCATTTAATCAATGCACAACGAATTACCTTAGTATATTTACGGAACATATCGCCCGCATCGATGCATATTGTATTTCATATTTTTCTTGTATTGCCACGCTACATTTGTTTCCAATACGACCATGTACATGTACGTGGTACGGAGACGGCTATGAGGACAAAATGAAATTGACGACGACATTTTTCAAATATTGACTCCTGTCGGACGGGTAGCTGTCACGCACATAGCGACATCGAGGACACGTGTTTACCGCCAAAATCGACGATACGGAGTGGGAGTTGCCTCGACAAACGTGATCTGTGGTCGACAAGCGTTGCCGTTATGTCCGCCATATCCATCATAGAACATAGAGTCTTAAATGTCTTGCACACTGATCCTTGCGCCGTGCGATGTGAGCCGAGTTCAAATTGACGGTCGATATTGAATGATATTTGATTCAAGATTGTTTGCGTGTCATCCCCGACTTCCAAAGTTCGTCCGGAAAATGTACTAGCCTCGCCAAATCTATCATAATAAAAGCAAATGAACAACCATCCGTGCAGCAAACTATTATCACCCCGCGCCCCCCCTCCCCCCCCCCCCCCCCCCCCCGCTAACAGTCCCTACCGGTCATACCGCGGTTTGAAATAGCTGCGATTGTGCTTTGGCATTGCCGCCACCGACATGAATTGCCTTCACAACGGTCAGTGAAACTCCAAGCCGGACCCGAAGACATAATGCGCACCCCTACCAACGGCCACTTCGATGCTCACGCTGCTAAGGCCTCTTACGTTTTTTTAGTTATGTTGTATGAGGTTTTCCGTTTGGGGGGGGGCGCAATACGAAATAAGAAGGGAAGGTCTACCGACCGGGAACGGTACACTCGAAGATGCTCATGTGACGAGTACAGTCCTGCAACTGTGCAACAGTACATTGGAGGACATTGTAAAGGTACTCGTTACTAATTCTAATTCGTGCTTTTCCAACGGACGGACGTACAAACGTGGGTACGTCGCTACTGCAATATTCATAAGGGTACTGATGCATACTGTACGACCAATACCTCATGGTACGTACATGTACGCACAGTTAATCTAACTAGCTAGAAGACGCTCCTAAGCGAGTTCTCCGATGCAGAACAGGCCGCGTCGTGATTCTCCATGCTAGACGAGCCGCGTCTCTGGAAAGATGACGGCGGTTGGAAAGCCCTAACGCCTGACACGTAAGCGAAGCAAGCAGGCGTAAGCTAGCTGGGCAGAAACCTATTGAGCCCTGTGCAGTAGAGGGAGGTGACAAAACCATTTAACAATTCCATTGTTCACTTACAACATATACTGCTAAAGTACATCAGTGAAACATCCTTTCGACATCATCTCACGACAACATCATTTTGCCATCTTGCAACGACAGAACAAGACAGATTAGAACTGATTTGTGCTGGCGTTTAGCTTGAGGAGGCTAATCGCCACACTCCCCACGTGCAAGATGCGGCGAGCCAAGCCGCCATACAAGCCCAGCAGAATTGATACTACTAAGTGGACGAGCTTGGTAATATGGAAGGTTTCGATATGCAGCGGGCGATCCTGCTACCAATGCTACTCCGCAGCCGTTGACTACCCTTCCGAGGTCCAACGCTCCAGTCGGCAACGGCGGGTCGTTGTCCGGCGCTCCCATCATCGTCAACGCATACGCGGGCGAGATAAAAGAGGTGAAGCTAGCCCGTATTCCACATGCTTTATTCCATTTTAGACATAATGATTATTAGACGGATAAAGGAGCAAGGGTCGCAGAGTGATAGTATTGCCACCATAACTTGTTGGCCTGCAACACCACCAACCTAATGTACCGTCGTCTTTAACTACTTAGCTCACGACGCTTAAAAATTGCGGTGGGCGGCCACGTTCTGTGTTCCTTTCCGCGTTTTGCCAATCCTTTCCATCGTCTTATTGTATGTATTCGGCGTCTATCCGACGTTCCGTGTCGTTTAATATTGCACCCTCGTTCCCGAATACGTCTTGTCGCGTCGTGTGCGCCCGTCGACAATGTCTGCGTCTTGCTTTTCTTTATTTGGTTGCATAGGAGGAAACTCTAACAAGCGTCAAGCATGTAGCTAAGGTCGACACCTCGTATCAACCCATCGCTTGCTGAGCATCGCAACCGACTTAACCATATGTGTACGAAGTGGTTAGCGAAGGCGAATATGACGTTTTCTCTACCCGAAAGGGACACATCTCATATGTCCTATGTCGCTGCACGTACCGTTAGCGGAGGCCGTTACTCATGGGGTGCCATAGTATAAAGGATATGCATGCGTTGGCTATCGAATCACTGACTGTTATTATGGCGACTTGTTTAGTCCCGCCATGAATCTGTTTCCGGAACATTTTTTTGGTCTTTTAAACCATTTCTCATCCTGTGCAGGACTCAATTGCCTTCAATCAGAAGGAATTTTGTGTCGGGCCCTGCATAACAACCGATATTTGGGGAGAAACCAGCTCACTGGTAGGCGTGATGGGCTATTGGGTTGACAAAATGTTTTGTGCTACATGAAAAACTACTAATGAGCCTTCGGCGAGGTAAAGCCGCACAGAAATCGTTTTTTCGATTTAGCGTGGATTCAAATTATGTATATGTTGATAATACAAGTAGTTGATAATCTTGCACTCGCCCCTATTGATGGACAGATCGAAAGGACATTTATGTGCAGCTTTGGTATGCATTTTGTGTGACGTCGATATTGTGCAACATGCACACACACACACACACACACACACACACACACACACACACACACACACACACACACACATTCAATTCTGATCGGATGTATTCGAAAGACATCACATTACCACCAACCATAATAGCCACATCCTCACCACCCCTTGACCATCCAATACATAAATTACGCTCAACCAACTGATGTAAATTACTGACACCGCACTAATTTTGAAATGTGATTGCAACGCAGAGGACGAGGCTCACGTGAACAAGTGTCTACGAAGGCTTCTCACGAGGCGTCTCATGGTGTTTCAGAATTTAGCATAACAGGTGTATTAGACTATTAGGGCAATTAATAGAGGCGGTTGTAAGCAAATGTGTCGTGGTTTGCCGCACTGCAATATTCGGGGCGCACAATCTGCACAATTTCATGTTACATTTCAGAACATGTACATTCATTTCTGAATATACACATGCATCCTATAATTATCCACACCTCTATCTTTCTTGCACGTACCCTTCGCACAAACTTATTGTCTCTTTTGCAAACAAGATAATCTGGTATATATTCCCGATGATCCCAATTGAGCGGCTAGTCGGCGGGTAACTCTGTTGCAACCAAGACAACCTAGAGAGGGTTAAACTCACAACCTGGAGAGGGTTATACTCGTGGGCGGGCCAGTCTAGGCGGCTGTTGTCAAGAGGGGGAGGGAACCAAAAAAATTGTCAAAACTTTAACAAAGTTGTATGGGACGTCCCATACAATATATGACTCACTTCAATTTTCTAGACAAACTCATGTATTTGAAAAAATCCATCCAGAATTGAAATTTTGCCAACATACCGATGCGTAGGATGCATCAATGCATTCGCCCCGCATCACATGCATCAATGCGTCCAGGAATTAACGCCCCATTTAATCAATGAATACACGAATTAATGCTTCATTTAATCAATGCATCCATGAATTAGTAGCCCATTTCACCAATGCGTCCATGAATTAGTACCCTATTTAATCAATGCATCCATGAATTAGTGCCCAATTAAATCAACGTGTCCATGAATTAGTGCCCTATATAATCAATGCGTCCATGAATTAGCAGTTGAATCAAAATTTTGATGCATGATTTTTGATGTATTGCAATTGATGCTTGATCTTCAATTTTTGGGGGCGATGCGGAGGCTTAGGCGAGCGCCCGAGGCACGTAAGGAGAATAAGGACGGAGAGTAGGTCTTAAGATGGTGGGCTTGCTGATGGTGAGCATGACGAGTGGAGGGGTCATTGCCCAGGTGATCATGTATAACTCCATCCGTGTAGAGAATTGTTTTTTTATTAATGGGAATGGCGTGTATAACTAATGACTCTTTACCTATCCACCTACGGTCGCCGATTGTTCCAAGGTATTGGGAAAAACGTATGTACTATCGACTGACGAATACTGCCCTTAGCACTGGTATCATGGTATTCTTGAAGTGGTGAGTACTTCGCACCATGCCCGAAGAAGAGCCGGACCTCACAATCTTGACATCTTGGCCGGGGATGGTTGAACATGCCGTTGTATTTTTTTAACTCTTGCCCGCAGCGCACCACGCCAAACCAGCGCACCAAATCATATACACGGATAGTCCTCGACCCACTCAACATTCCCACGGTGATAGATCGTGTGCTTAAAGGCGCATGCGCGAGCAATCGCTGAGGTAAGTTACAATAACTAAGTACTACAGTCGTCGACAATCTATCGCGACAAACCTGAATGTCGCCGCAGTTGCCCAGCACGAGGCAAGACTGTGCATGGACATTGTGCATAAGGTGGTGGTAGCACGGAAATCACATATTGGTGGTAATTCATACCTTAGCGACGCCAATGATGCATGTTTTCTTGTCAAACTTACTAATTCAGCGAATTAAGGTAAAGGCGCCCGCAAATCACATTCCAGCTTGTTATCCTCCATAGTTTGAGTAGAGCAGCCGCTATCACACACAACACTAGAGCAGAAAGCGACACCTAGCTCACGTATGGACTAGCCTTCGTTTAGTCTCGTATATATGCATATCTTGTGTGCCTCTTGCTTATATAGTCTTCTCATCGGTGCTCGACCAAGTTTTCTTCCGGTTGTGCGTGTGCCTATTTCTTTCCACATGGCTTAAAAACGCCTTCCGAATCTATGCTAATAGAGACATAAATAAAATGTATCACACGCCTACTTTATTGGAAGGTTACATGGAACATGAAAGATCCGTATCGACAGCTGGTGCGGTAACATGACTAGGTTTTGTACTTACCGTTGCTTTAATTTACATGAGAGTGCAACCGTATTGAATACGTCCTTCACCGAGCATAGTTGACGCATCCTGTCTTTATAGGCTTTATGAAATATTTGCCTTTGTGGAACAACTCCGGCGTGCACTCCCCCTCCCCCCCCTCACCCATGCATCATCAATAGTCATGCGCCGTGCGTGAAAATACTTAGGCTCTCGTTGGACAAACGTTTCACCATTATACTTATTATCATCACCCAAGGAGTCCTTGCAATCTACCCTCTCTATTGAGGCAATAATGCTCTACATATCATATGCACAAGTTTAATTCATTTATTGTAGGGCGTGCAGTTGGGAGTGTAGAATGCTTAGATAATATTGACACACGTTGGTGCCCACCTCGTTGGCGTCAAACATGTGTACATCCGGGTAGTTCGTGCGCAAATATGGTGATAGATATGTGTAGAACATACAAGTCTAGCGATAGACCGAATCCTTAGGGTTCCACCTCTAATAGATAAATGTTTATCTTTATTTTGCTTGCACTTGGTGTCGGTTTCCGGTTTTGATATGCCCCACCAATCGAGTATTACATTGTGCCGACCTCGTCGGCATCGGCCGAAATATCCCCGCCATTAGGGTCCGCGTCATCCAAAAGACGAGCCTAACCGACCGTACCTATGTTTTTACGGCCAGCTCTAATGCAAACATAGGCATAGGGTGGGGTTGGAGCTGTTTGTTCGCCTAAACTTGCAGGGTCTACCGCTTCTTTGCTCACCTTATTGGGCAGCGCGACGTCGCTACGTTTGATATCGGCACCCCCCCCCCCCCCCCCCCCCCCCCCCCCCCCTGTCATGCGAGCACCCTCTCAACAACAACGCCCTCGATATGGCCTAGAGAGTTGATACGACGCCACTAGTACACAACTATGCCTTTTTAGGACGCCACGGCCGCACGAAGGTGCGTGCCATTTCGTTCTGATGGGGTGGCGATTGGCCTTGAGATTGGCCTATCCCGCCAATGAAATTGAAATTGAAATTGTTTACAACAATACCAATATTAACCGGCCGCTGTCTCTGGGCCCCCGTGCTCAGCCAATTTGGACTCATAAGCGTGGGCTAGACCGTGAACCATGAATCCCAACCTCTCCATTGGCAGTGACGATACCGTCTAAAACATACACGTAACCAAGTATTTATATTAATTTTTGATCTACACGTATTTTTTTGGATACTGTATGAAATAAAAAGTGTCGCTAGTCTCCACGATACGCGGCATGGTCCAGCCGCTGCGGGGATGCTGATCAGCGAGGTTGGTCAGCGTGAGCTATTCGAGGCGAACGTGCCTGACCTCGGGTACCGTGCGACTCCGGTCTTTCCATAGCTACGGGGAAAGGCATGTGAAAAAACCCCTCGCTCGGATCTTCGTCGGTCCCGTCTCGATCCGTGCTCTTCCCCGCCCGAGGTAGTAGTTGCTCCTCCCGACGCACTTCGCCACCTAGCCAAGTCTTCCCTCCTCCTTCGGGGGCTGGGAAGAGGAAATAACTAAGCTGCATACGGTGTCCGGCTGGCTCTCCTGCCCCCGTGCAAGATGTTCTCATGTCCCTTGTCCTTGTTCCGTATGTTTCCAACACCCATATGATCGCGCCGTGGCCGGCCGTACCCTCCCCCGGTGGGTTACGTTGTTAGAGGGCCACCTTTACGAGCAGTGCGCCGTTACGATAACCCTGGGCACACTGCCTGAGGCAGCCTTTTGATAACCGGGTACCGACTAGGGGAGGGTTGGGTCGGACATAGGGATTAAGTCGCCGAACCACAAAGGATGTTGGGTACGGGAATATTTTTCCAAAAGTCCCCCGTACTGGGTTTTTCCGGCGGCGGTCGATCTTAGGGATCGCCGCCGCCTGACCGTGCCGCTCCTCCGACCGCGACACACCTCCTTCATGCGTAGCTTCATGCCTCGCCCCCAGGGTTGACTTAAAACTCTCGTAGGGCTGGCGGCTGCTAGCGAGCGCCGTGTCCTAGCGCTGCTTCCCAGATGTCCGCCGCCAGCTCCAACACCCTCGTCCCACCGCTGATCCGTCCGTACCCTTCCTCGCCAAAAAAAACAATCCGCAGACATCGTTCCCGCCGTGACGGGAGAGGATCTATGAGTATTTAGTTGCTGAAAAAACATATCGGACTTGCCGAGCGGGAGATCCCAGTGTTGGTGTACGGATATTATGTTTTTCCAAAACCCTCCGTACATGGCTTCCCGACGAACGGCTGCTGATCCCGCGGATCGCAGCTGTCGGTACCTCGTTCAGCCCCCTATCGTGCCAAGCCTGGCACGGCTACGGGGTTACCAACGCCCACCGCGTGGAGGTGGAGGTAGGTGCCGACGGGCCTGCGAGCGCACCAAATGGTGCCTAGATCCCGCCATTATTTGAACTAATGCCGCTGACTAGCGACGAGCCGCCGGGGTTTGCTTTATTAAGGAGAGCGAGAAATCGTCTCACGACACATGATCCTCGAC
>JAPMLY010001339.1:0-77500 GCA_026401115.1 Tetraselmis chui
GATAAAGTAGGTATGGAGGAGGGCGTGGTTTCCGCACGACCATGCGTGGGACGTGTCGTTTTGTCGAGGGGGGTGGAGTAAGCGGAGGTTGCCCACTGGTGGGGGGGGGAGGGGTTCCAAGAGGCGAGAAGTGCGAGAGAGCGAGCGAGGAGGTTAGGAGGGGGGTGGTGGAGGGAGTCAATACATGTAGCCGAGGAGTGGGTTAAGTGGGGAAGACCGAAGTGGGAGTGTTGCAAGGTGAGGACGAGTAGAGGGTGGTTGGACCTACCACTCCCTCTACCCCGAAGATATAGTCTTCTCATCTAGCGGCAGCAATGCCCCACACACATGGCAAGGCACCAACATAGCCAACCCCGAATACGACCACGAATGCATGCGACGAGCCATGGAACACGCAATCACCAGCGCACACCTCACAGCCCCTCACACACCTAGCGCAACCATCCTCATCCTCCCCCGATGGGAACACACACCCTACCGCCACTCCAAATACATCAACTCCCCATACACCCACCACCTTTACACCCTCCCCAATGACGCAAACACCTTCCTACCCCCCGACCAACACACTGGCAACCCCACCCCTACCCCATTCGGCACACGATGGATGGTCGACATATACCTCGTCGCCAACCCCCTCGCACTCTCCACCCTCCCATCTCCCACAGCCATGACCGCACTTCACAACACTCTTGAATCTATCTACGACACTCACCTCCCCAACCCCATCATTACCCCCCCACCTCCACACCTCTTTGACACCTACTCACCCCACTCAGCAGGTATATACCACTTCCCCCAAACCCAACTCACCCTCTCACGTACCCCCTCCCGGAACGCGTGCATCTAACTTACCCCCCAACCAGCGGTACCCTCGCTTGGAACTGGCAGGACTTTGTATACACAGACGGCTCGATAAAAGGAAGCTCGTCCCCCCTCGGAGCAGCAGCTACCCACCCCGCCTCGGACACCAAATCAAAGTCATGGTGACCTCTACCCCTCCCTCACACACAATAAATCGCGCTGAATTAGCTGGCATAGATATAGGCCTCCAACTTGGCCGCACCCACCTCCTCACAGACAGTGCGTGCTCCCTCCGCCTCATACAAGGATACTTAAACTGCCCTTCCGCTCACAGACACAACATTCACCGCGACACACTCTTATCCTTCACACACACCCTTAAAACCCGCTGCGACGCAGGCATCCGTACACACCTCGGCAAAATCAAAGCCCACAACCACTCCCTAGGCAACGACCTCGCAGACACCCTCGCCAACCTAGTCGCGGATGGTCACCCACCCGACACTACATACACCACAGGTTCAGAGGTCACGATAGGCCACTGGACCTGGCCATACACCCTCATTCCACGAACCCTAGGAGACCCCATACCCTACAGATACACCAACCTCAAAGCTGGCCCACACACCTACATTACCAAACACACACACACACACACACACACACACACACACACACCTCTCTCGCAAACAACCAAACACGGAGCCCTCCTCGCCCGCGCCGCGAAGGACGGCGCCGATTT
Organism: Tetraselmis chui; assembly: GCA_026401115.1. Taxonomy (NCBI): domain Eukaryota; kingdom Viridiplantae; phylum Chlorophyta; class Chlorodendrophyceae; order Chlorodendrales; family Chlorodendraceae; genus Tetraselmis; species Tetraselmis chui. The sequence goes on from JAPMLY010001339.1 coordinate 1,547, forward strand.
CTCTTACCACAAAAAGCACTCAACCCTCACGAATATCCAGTTCACACACAAACAAGAATTCATGTGGGGAGTCCACAACACCCGCCTACTCACTCACAACCCCACCCTGCGCTGCCCCCTATGTGGCCAATTCACTAGCAACGGCCACATGGCCGGTAACTGCCCCACCATGTCTGGCCTAAGACAGGACCGACACAACAGCGCGCTGCAACTCCTACTCTCCCTATTGGAGCGCCACAACGGAGGACGCTGGGAAACCATCACCGCAGACTTCGGTAACAAACCCATAAAATCCTTTGCTTCCCCCTCTCTTGCCCACACTCCGCTTGACTGTCACCCACCCCACCCTACCCACATGCCCACCCGCCTTGTTGATGCTGACGAAGGTCTCTCACCCGACTCCCTAACCTCGTGTCCCGCCATCCTCCCACCTGAGATTCTCCCCCCCGCGCTACGACCCCCCGCACACAAACCCGACTTTATCCGCCTCCTCTAACCCCGATTCGTTGGCCACACAAACGGTCGCCGCCGTTACGCATCCATAAAAAAGATTCAGATAGGGGAATGGAAGTACTGCCCGGACAATAACCTCTCCCACACAGCTAACCTCATACGTGCCAAATACACACCCCTTGCAAACGCCATCCGCAGCCACTGGCCATGCACATTGGTTGACATCCTTCCCATCGTCATGAGCCGCACAGGTACACCGCACTCCTCCACCATCACGAGTCTCACCTCCCTACTCACCGCCCGCACCGACCCTCCTGATAAACTCGTCTCCAAAGCACGCCTCGACACGTCTCGCATCCTTGCACAACTCCACACGCATACTGTCCAATGGCTGCATCACCTCCTACTCATATACCGCATCAAGTCCCGCACGACCTCCCGCCGCGCCTCCGCACATTGCCCCTTCGCACGACCCTAAATGCACGCAGCCCTCGCCTCTTCTTGCACACCTCCCCGGGGGGGAGTAAAACCCCCGACCCCCATTGGAGAGGTTGGATTTAGGTGGTTAACGGTCTAGCCCTGACTTGTAAGTTCCATGTATGGCATAGTTGGGAGGGCCCAGAGACAACAGCCGACGCATCCGGCTTTTGGTGAAAAACCAGCGCATACGGTACATGTTGTAAACAATTTCAATTTCAATAGAGGGTGGTTGGGCGAGCCGGGTTGAGGGGGTGAGCCCATATAAGAGAGGTTGGTCCATTGGCTGGGGTAGAGCGTATGGTGGTGGAAGTTGTCAGCCTCGTTATTGGTGATGACATTATAGGAGACAAAAGGCGGTGGAGTGGAGTTTGGCTAGGGAGGTAGCAATGCAATATAGGTTGGAGAGGTCTTGGTAGTGGCCCCACTAGAAAGAGAGCAGTTCAAAAGAGTCAAGGTTGCCTATGGGAGTGGGTAGGCCATGTTCAAGATTTAAGTCGAATAGGTAGTTGTGTAGTTTGACACCATACGTGGTGGAGGTAAAATGAGCCGTGAGGGAGGATCGAAGCGATTTGGTTACAATATGGTTGTGAATATCGGACGAGGGGGCGTAGGGGTAGTGGTGGGGTCCAACCTCTAGGCCGTGAGGCCCGTTCTGTGGGGAGTAAGGCATGATGGTCGGCCTTGTCGGCCGGGGGTGTCCCGAGGGGGCTGGCTGGGCTGCTGGAGGAGGGTGGGACTGAGAGAGGGGAGCGGGTCTCCCCTAGGTCGTCCTCTAGCAGATCTTCGAGGTCTTCGAGTGTGTAGTAGTCGACGTTCCGGGAGTTTTGGGGGATGAGGGTGGGTGGGAGGGAGGGGGGGGGATTCAAGGGGGGAGGACAAGGGAGGGGAGTGTGTGGGGGTTGGGGGGGAGGGCAGTGTGGGTGAGAGGGGGGGGTGAGGGAGGGGCGGGGGGGGGAGCGCGGGGGGGGGGGGGGGGGAGAGGTTTTCTTGCGGGAGGGGCGGGTGTGCTTGGAGATGCCGGCCGGGGGTGCGGGTTTGAGTGAGGGGTCTGTGGGAGAACGGTTGTTGGGGGGGGGGGAATCCAGGTGGTCGGGCGGGGGGGGAGGTGGGGAGGTGTGGGGGGGAGGTGGGTAGGAGAGTCGGGGGAAGGAGGGAGTGGACGGGTGGGGGAGGAGGAAGAGCGGTGGAGGGGTTGGAGAGGGTGTGGGGTGGGTTGGGGTTGATGTGAGGGAGAGGTGAGGAAGAGGAGTCCATGGGGTCGGTGGAGTCTTCGGTGATGGTGGGGAGGAGGGTGGGGGTGATGTTAGGGTGGGGGGTGGCGGGGGGACCAGTTGAGGTGTTGGAGGGGGTGGCGTGAGGGGAGGAAGGTAGTCCGGGGTGGGTATTGTGAGAGTGGTGGAGGGTGTTTGATTGGGTGGGGACAGGGAGGGGGTGGTGGAAGAGAGCTGAATGCTTTCGAGGGAAGTGAGGTCGAGGGGGGTGTCGTCGTCGGCGTCCATCATCGAGAAGTCTGATATCTCGATTTGCCACGGGTTGGAGACGTTGCAGTTCTGTAGGTGGCGGGTCCATTGGAGGAGGAGGGTGGGGGAGTTGCGGTATAGGATGTTGTGTTTGGTGTGAGTGAGTGGATGTGGGGAGGGGGTGGTGGTGAAGGCGGGGTATGAAAGGCGGCCCTACCAAAGGTGGAGTAGTGGTGGGGGTTGATGGTGAGTGTGCAATAGGATTGGGTGTGAGCGGCGCCCGCCGGCGGCGCAGCGGCGGCGGCCCCGGAGGGGGGTGCGCTCGCAGGCCCGTCGGCATCCCCTCATCTCCCCGTGGTGGGCGCTGGAAACCCCGTAGCCGTGCCAGGCTTGGCAAGGTAGGGGGCTAAGAGGGCCGACAGCTCGATCGGCGGGATCAGTAGCTGTCGGGAAAGCCTTGTACATAGGGCTTTTGAAAAAATATTTTCTGTGCAATACCGGCACCGAGATCTCCCGCTCGGCCCGTCCGATATGTTTTTTCGCGTACAGATACTACTAAGAACAATCCTACCTCGAGGGGGTGGGACCTGTACTTCATGAGCGTCTGATTGCGAGGAGGGTACGGCCGGATCTGCGGCGGGGGGTGGGTGTTGGAGCCGGTGGTGGCCAGCCGGGAAGCAGCGCCAGGAAAGGGCGCTCGCTAGCCGCCGACCAGCCCTGTGCCGGTCGACACTTCTCAGGGGGGGGAGCAAGACATGGCATAGGCCGGTGGCAGGTCGCAGGCGGAGGAGCGGCTTTGTGAGGCGGCGGCGATCCTCAGGATTAGCCGCCGCCGGAAAGCCTTGTACGGAGGGCTTTTTGGATAATTAAACTAATGTCCGTACCCGGCGTCGAGCTAGTTGGGGAGCAGCACCAGGGTAGGGCGCTCACTAGCGAGCCGCCACGCCGACGAGATACATCTCCCGAGGGGGGGGGTAGGCTTGGGCGGCAAGGAGGCCTGTCGCGACGGAAGGAGCGACAAGATCTGGCGACGACGACCCTAAGTGTCGGCGCCGCCGGAAAACCCCGTACGGAGGGTTTTGACTAATTTCCGTGCACCCGCGGCCCGACGGAACCGGCTACGGCGACCTGAACCCCCCCCCCCCCTACTCGATACCCACTACCGGATAGACGAGACCCTTGCGGGGGGGGCCGGGTAAGCGCGGAGGCCCCAATCTCAACAAAGTCTACTAGGTGGACGCGCGATCAAAGGGGGGAGGGTACGGACGCAGGCCGGACTACCTGACAGGTACCCGGGTACCAGACAGAGAAAAAAACCGGGGAAATGAGCGGGGAAAGTTCAGGTGCGGAGGCTGAAGCGCCATTTTTTCTATGTCTATGTGTCTCGGTCCCCCCCACCTGCCCTGGAGGTGACGGGGGACCTCGACAAGGAGGACCGTCGCGTCGGCGGATGCGGCGGCGACCTTGGCGGGGCTTATGGGATGGGGCGGCGGGATCGACGAGCGACCGCGCGAGGAGGGGGTTCTTGCCAGCCTTTCCCCTCCTATCTTCGCCAAGACCGAAGTCACGCGGGAGCTAGATTAGGCTGGCCCGTCGTCCCTCCCGAACGCCGACCGGCCTCGGCCGGTCGGCACCCCGGTTCGGTGGGAGCGGGCCGAGCATCGTGAAGGTCGAGCCGCAGTTTAGTTTTGCATTTCTCGACAAGTGGATTTATTTTTGGATCTGTTTTTCTTGATTACAAAATTATTACGCTGTTACTGCTTAGGCGGGGGACTGTGGCAATTACTGCGGTTGCTTACAGTTTTTTAACTCCCGAGGAACATCGACACACATTGCAAATATGTGTGTCGATAGGTGTACCTGGTCGAAGAGACCCGGGCTAAACTCGCTTATAAGTCATGTATGGCTTGGTAGAGAGGTCCGAGAGACAGCAGTCGGTCCAGTTTGCCGGCACATGTTGTGTTTGATTTCAATTTCAATATCAATTTCAATTTCAATTGGGTGTGAGCACCTCTGTAAATGATTGTGCGTTGGAAAGGGATTGTGGCTGTGCCGTCGAGGGAGACGAGAATGCAGTACGTTTCCGTAGTGAGTGAAACTTCTATGCTGGTGTTGATGATTGGGGAGGGGGAGGGGTGGGAGCGGAAGTATGAGCCGTCCGGATTTTGGAGGGAAGTGTGGTGTATGAGGTCGAGTGGGGTGTGGGGGGGGAGGTGGAGGGGGTGTGGTGGGCTGTGAATTATTTTGCGGTATGGTGAAGCAGTGTGTATAACCAATGTGAATGTGGAATGGCGCCGTCAGCGTTGGTGCATGGGAGAGAGAGGGTCTGGCGGAACTGGATGAGGACTGTGGTGAGGTACGTGTTCGCCCATGAGGTGCCTGGGACGTGTCCTTGGACTAGGGGAGGTGTGATGGTGACTTTGTGAAGATGGGGGTTGGGGGGTACATGTTCGTGAAGTGAAGTAGGAAATAGGTTCAATGAAACTGGACATGATTGTGAAAAGATGGGGTTATTGGGCAGGTGAAGGATGTTTACCCAGAGAGAGGAGGAGTCGCTCTTGATCGGGGTGGGGTCGTCCACTGGTTGGATCGCGTCCGCGAATTAGAAGAGGAATTGAACCGATTCAGGCAGGTATTCCACATGGCGGGGGGGTGGAGTCGTCTGGTTGGTACCAGTGGGGACGAGCTCGGTCGACACACGAGAGGTGAGGAGGTCCTTTATGAGGGCTACCGTTTCGGGGCCGGATAGATCAATGAAGAGAAGGGAGCGGATTTTGAGCCGACGGCCTGAGATTGCGGGGATCGAGGCTGCTCGTAGGAACAAGATCTTCTGTTGTCTTAGTTTGATCAGCAGAGGGGGGGAGATCGCTGCGGTGTGTGGCGTCGGACCGGTCGAGCGGAGTTCACGATGTTATGAAGTAAGCTCGTACAGAAAGCCTATCGCGACATATGAGGTAGAAATGTCCAGGCGTATCTCCTGAAAGTCCAATACGAGGTCGTCGGTCAAGGGGGTGGCGTCGTAACATGGTCGTGCGGACGGGTGTGGAGTACGGGTGGCGCTCTCGATCCAGCGCGAGTGGTGGACGAGTTCACGCCTTCACGGCCTATTGTTTTTTTGCGCGGATAGGGAGGTCGTCGATCTAGTTGAGGCTTTCGAGTAGCCAGCGACGGGCAACCGAACAGGCCAAGGTCACCGATTCTGGGGGGTGAGGCGAGTCCGGGAGGAACTTACCGTGGAGCCAGAAGCTGGCGAGGTGGGGGGGGGGAGGTGGAGTACTGGCCTGTAAGGAGGTATGAGTCGATCATTTTGGAAGATAGGTCGTCGGCTTGTCCAAGGTCAACAGTTGACGGGGGCGCCAGGACCAGAGGGGTCTTGAGTCTTCGACCGGGGGAGGGGTCCATAGCAGTGCCTAAGTTTTGATTGTCCGGGGGTTATTGAGGTACCTTGAGGAACGGTGAGAGTGGATGTCGCGTGAGGCGTGTCTTGGGGTTGAAGAGGTCCGCATAAGTCGCATGCTCCGGGCATGGACTGGATCCGCCATTTTTTTGTTGGGTTCGGATCCATGAGTACTTGATTTTTTAGGATCCGGAACTAGTGAGTACCTCTAAAAAAGGGCTCCGGATCCCGCGATTACCTGTGATTCTAGGGTTCGGACCCCGCGATTACCTGTGATTCTAGGGTCCGGATCCCGCGATTACCTGTGATTCTAGGGTTCGGATCCAGCGATTACATGTGATTCTAGGGTTCGGATCGAGCGAGTACTTGTCTTTTCGGTTCCGGAACCGAGTACATGAGTACTTCAAAATTTTTGGTTCCGTTGGATTCGCGATTCCAACAAGTACTCGAAGTACTAATGCAAATTGATACAAATTGCGCATTTTGGGGGAAATTTGTACTTCAAATTCAATTCTTACATCTCTACTAGTTCTATGCGCCTGCTCATGCTTGGATCCCATACGGTAGATTTTGACTGAGGTGTCCTAAACACCCTATCTGAATTCCCAACAAGCTCCTCTTCTGTACGTTGGATAGCCGTCGATGACAAGCTCTTCCCTTATCTAGACGGTCTACTACTTCCCGCTTGCCCCGCCATTGTTGCTAACTATGATAGGAGTTGGATGTGGACGGGCAGATTATGGTGGATTTCAAGCGCGTACGCACCGTTTAACTGGCCCTTGGGTGGGCTACAATCGATTCAAGACTGCGGAATGACAACAATCAGGGCTATTGAACCAATCCTAGACATACACCTCAACAGATTTGCATTGCCAAATACCTCCCAAAAAACAGCGTGTCACTTCGGGCCACCACAGAATCGTGAGATACTCGGAATCGTGAGTACTGATTGGGTATCGCGATTCCACATCGTTTTGCGAGGATGAGGTACTCGCGATTACCGCGGATCCATTAAAGTACGATGAATACCGGATCCAACGATTACTTACAATAACTGGTACCGGATCCTACGATTACTTACAATAACTGGTACCGGATCCAACGATTACCTGTGATTCTAGGGTTCGGATCCCGCGATTACCTACCGAACCTAGGGTTCGGATCCAGCGATTACCTGTGATTCTAGGGTCCGGATCCCGCGATAACCTGTGATTCTAGGGTCCGGACCCACGAGACCGAGTCCGAACCCGAGTAGTCTCGGGGATTCGCGGAGCCGTAGGATCCGGATTCAGTCCATGGCTCCGGGCTGTCCCGCAGGAGCACATGTCTGTAAGTGGGGAGGAGGTCAGAGGGCGAGGACATAATGGCCGCTTGGGAGTCGTAGAATGGTTTGGAGTATTGATGGGTTATATTGTGGTTTCGAGTGGGTTGCGTGTGTTGGCGGCGCATGACCATGCCGGATGGGGCCTAGGTTTGGAGGATGTTGGCTGCGGACATGAACGTCCGGACCGACCGCTCGCTCGGTGGGGCGCGGTGTGGCGCGCCGCCCCAGGGGAGGGGGGGGGGGGGGCACAACCTACACCTACCTCCACGCGGTGGGGTGTCCATGTAGCCGTGTCAAGGCAGACATGATAGGGGGCTAAACGAGATATCGGCACCTACGATCCTCGCGACAAGCAGATGTCGGGAAGGCCACTTCGGAGGGTTTTAGACCACAAAATCCACGCCCAGTTCCCCCGCTCGGGCCTTCCGATAAATTATCAAGACCGCAAACGCATGAGACACCGTCCTTTTTGGGAGGATGGGGCATGTATCAAAAGCGTGGGTGGAGGCGAGGAGGGTACGGACGGGTCTGTGGTGTGAAACGGATGTTTGAGGAAGCGAAGGACAACCGAGGGTATCTCCCTGGAAGGGCGCTCGCTCGACGTCGATTAGCGTTTATGAAGTCCAGCCGACCCCGCAAGTGGGGGAGCTCGACCCCAACACCAAGGAGGACAACCGCGGGGCGGGGAGCGGCACGGTATGGCGGTGGCGATCCTCGGTTAAGTTAGATTAAAACGCCCGTACCCGGCACCTTTGCGGTTTGGTTCACGAACCCACTTTGCCCCCAATCTCTCCGACCCTTTGTCGGTACCCACCATGGACAAGAATTGAAGAATGCCTCACGCGCCGTGCTAGGGTTGTCGCGACAACACAACGCTCGTATGTGCGGCACCTAGAAGCATAAATCACGAAGGGAGGGTACGAGCGCTAAACCGAAGCTCAGCGTACCCCTACCAACTACACACCCACGCACACTTTCAATGTTGATACTTAAGAGCACTAATCACCAAATACAAAAGTATTCAGCCAGTGTTGGAGCCCCATACCAACACTCTCCCTTGCATCAAGCGCACCGAAATTCAACCAACAAGCCGGGCGTACGCCGGTAAACTAGCGGCGACACCCGATCCGCCCCCTTAGCGTACATCCCCTCCGGCCCATCAATTGCCCACTACTCCGGTTCAATGCGCTCCACGCATCCCTTTCGATCCACGGCTCGCTCGACTAGCCCCCCCCCTCCCTCCCCCTGCCCTTCGATTATTCGAAATCTGAACCCCATTGACATATATTCATATATGATATGTCACGCTCTCCTTCCAACCACCGATCCGTGATGGCTACCGACGAGCCTAAATATAACCAACCCTCCCATATGGATTGCTGCAGGGAGACTCATGTACAACCCCTTATCGAAGACATCCTACCTCATCCACCCATCGACTAGATAGCTATTAACCCTACTCCTACCGCACCACCCACATGGGCAGCCGTCGTCGCCGCCCCCTCCCTTCGCCGCCGTCTACCATACAAGACACCGCTATGCATGATTTCGCCAACTACGCCGTACGGACCCCCCACATCCACGACTCGGAGTACCCCCACCCTCTCTCTATCAACCCGCTTACCTAACAATCGCGAGAAAGGCGACCGGGACTCCTCTTGACGCCGTGCTCGTCCTCAGGCCCTCCAAACTCGCTAAGGCCAACGTCGTGCTCGCCAACGGCGACAAGCTTGCGGCAAACAAACGCATAATGGAAGACAAAAACAAGCGCTCAACAGGAAAGACCTAGCATGAAAATATCCGTATCTGCGCTAAACCCTATCGCAACGCGCCCAATAATCTTGGTGGCAATTCGACTTAATCGTAGCGCAATATCCGCACGGCCTTGATCCGCCTACAAAGTTCTGCCACGGCTCAAAACCTTATGTACCCTACAAACCACTCACACAACGCCTCCGCCCACATGTGTGACCATGCCGGCAGCCCATATAAGACCATCATCAAATGCCATCCCATATATTCGCGATTCTGAAAATTTGGTCACCACATATGGATTTCGAGGTCCACGGCCTAACTCACTACCAAACCAAGTCCCTCCTCGCCTCCGCCCTCGCCCGTATTTCGAAAAGCCGACCGGCACTCGTAGACGACGTGGAACAAGTTGTTGCTTGTACAATCCGGGTAGTACGTTGACTTCGAGACTTGATAGCACATATTGTCTATTTGTGCAAGGGGTCACATGTGACCCCTTGCATGTGTAACATGTCACATGTGACCCCTTATAGAAAACGCCTTTCTAATATGTCTTCCTAGGCATGATGTTGGGATCTACCTCAAACACTTCGTATAGAAAACCATCTTGACCATGTGCCAAATATTATGTTGAAATTGGTGCTAATCTAGCAAAGCACTAACCGTCGGAACATGACGTGGTTGGGGGGGTTTCATTTACTTCAACCTCGGCACCGTCATTTTTGCAGTACTTGCCATGCGCGCGGAATTGTTCTTGTACAATGTTCCAAGCGCGGAGGCTGTGGAATTGGCCATCTTATTTGATGTTCGAAATATCCATGGGTGGTCGAGACTAGGGTTTAAATATTAGGGCTTGTCCTTATGATGCCCTCTATGAAGTTAGAATTATGATGCCATACAAGCCTGCACATATCATATATGCCATATGCATATGTTGGGGTCAAGCTTGGCTGACTTGTTGGACATTATGATATATACATAACCGACCATCAACACAAATAAATGTAAGAGGTCACATGTGACCTCTTACAATGCCCCCCCCCCCCCCCCCCCCCCCCCCGCATATGCCAAAACGGTGAAATTTTGCCGCATGCCATAGAACTATGTTTTACCGTCCGATAGTAACGATGGTAGCCATCTATTTCTGCGTAATTTTGATGTCGGATAACGAGGCTACAGTTATTTCCGTAGTATCCCCCCCAAAACCATCGTTTTGCAGCCACTCATTCAACTTACATCCCCCGTGTACATGTCACTTGCGTGACATCCATTCTTTCAATAACCGGTCTGCGTCTTTTGACATGGACACAACTAGCCTAGAGGAGCAACCTGTTCTTGAATGAATGAAGTATCAGCCTATTTTCGTATGCCGGGAGATGGTCGGCCTAAACGAATGGGAGGGGTTCCATCTTCCATGTGACCCATTCCACGCGCAAATAAACAATACACCGTGTCCTCTCGAATATTACTATGATACGGATTGATTATATTCCTGGAATGGAGTCGTGTATAGGCACACAAACACAAACCATTGTTAGTAATTGCATCTAGAGACACTAGTGCCTCGGGGATATGTGTACGATATGATTTATCATACACCGGCATGTATGATTACGCGTTTCCATAATCGATACTTTTTTCTGTTAAATACCGCTATGCACCGTTAGTGAATATCTAAAGTAGCGGCAGACACGCCTAAGCTCAATAATGGTTGCACCACCGACTTCGGCTACAAAGCGAGCGACCATCCCTACCACTCAGTATGGCGCACTACGCCCGCTGAACATTGGGGAAGGGAAGGGTTCAAGAAAGTAGAGACGCGGCCTTGGGGCGTATTTATTCCGTGCGGACCCGCCCATGGAGTGGATCCGAGTATTTAGTAGCAGCGAGTACCCGGGACGTCTCGGGTTTGCCCTTGGTTTCGTGGGCCCGGAACCAAAAGACACAGGTTCCCACTCGATTCGGCACCATAAAACATAGGTTCGCACTCGTGCCGGTGCCATACGTTGAGAGGAATCGCGCGATCCGAAGCCATGCATGCGTCAACACTCGGAGGCACCGAAACCATATTTTGTAAGTAATCATTGGCACCGGTTACAGATTTTACAAGTAAATACTGGCATCGGTTATAAGTTTTGCAAGTAAACCCTCGACTCGCCAATTGATGTACAATTACACGGAATCGTTGTACCCGCGCGACGTTATCCGCCAATTAATAAAAACATGTACCCGTACGGACACCTGCAGCAAGCGATTTGTGATGCCCAATTAGTATCCGTACGGTTCACACATGGTTACAAGAAGAACAAGATGAGCACGGACGGGGAATAAAATGGGATAATGATTACAAGAATAACAAGGTGAGCACGGACAGGGAAAGTGGGAGGGGAAGCAAAAGGGCAGGAGTGACAAGAGGATCACGGAATCCAAAGCACGGCAAAAGGAAAGCACTACATTGTGCACAAACCTAGCAACTTAAACAGGGAAAATGGGAGGGGAATAACAAAAGGGCAAGAGTAACAAGAGGATCACGGAATGTAATCCCTACGGCACACTACACAAATCAAATAAAATAAGAACCTCAATTTTGTTATTGTTTGATACAGATAACATTTTACAATAAGCAGAACAGAAGTGGAAGCCACCACGCAAAGACTACGAACTAAATTAATTAGAAAAATAGTGACGAAGTCTTAAAAACCGCTGTAATTGCAAGTAATAGGTAAAAGAACATTTTTTTCCAAAGAATCAACATGGTCCAATATGCACTCACGGACCCAAAGAGCAAGTAAACTTTTCACCTTGCATGAGTACTTTTGGTATCGCGGTCCCAATGAAACCAACATAATCAAAAAATGACGAGTGCTCATGTAGTTGCCTTCGAATCTTAACAACACGCGCAGTTCCGTGGTCCGGTCCCCCAAAAAACTGACACTCGCACTACTCGACTCCAAAAACAGCGATACTCCGTGCTTTGGAAATGTGTATACTTCCTCTCCTAGCAACACGCGCACTTCCGTTATCCGGACCCATGGTATGGATACGGGTATTTCTTAGTGGTGTCGGCCCCACGGATATTTCTATTTTCAAGTTCCGACTCTTGTGCAAATATCGAAAATTTCTTACAAGAAAAAGTAGACTCTTGTGCAAATTAAACCACAAAAAGGGGGAATTGTACTCGGCAAATCTTCTGATTTCAGGAACCGTACCACGGCAAACCATGTGTTTTTAGGGACCGGGCTATACGAGGCTCAACATATTTTGGGCAAGGTTCTCGTAAATACCTGTGTTTTTAGGGACCGGGTTGTACAAGGCTCAGCGGTTGGGGGGACCGGACCACGAAAATTCCGGTGGTTCCGAAGGCAAGTAAATGAACACTGCGACTTTTTTGGTTTCGCTAGTTTCGTTGGGTGCGCGAACCCACAAAGAGCCGCGACATTCTTGCAAGGTGACAAAAGTTGTGCAAATTTGGTGACAATGAGTGCATTTTCTTTTTTTCGGGAAATTGAAATTATCACATCTTTTTGCGGGGATTTCCGGCTTCTTTCTACTACTGGTTTCCCATTCTTTCTTTTTGATAATATTTATACGGATTTTCTATGTATATATGATTAGACCACACTTAAATCCCGTACAAAAAACATACATTTCGATTCCATACTATATGCAATGTGAAACAACCTTTTCGTACTTGCTAGTATGCCCCATACAATGTGACCAATGCTTTTGGCCCCTCCGGTAAGTGCCACAAGCAGTGCGAGTTTATAGCCCTCCGGCTCAAAAGAGACACTCGCCATCACATGGACCAATGATGTATGCGACTACTTTTTCCACTTATTGCCGGAATAAGTAATGCCATCAAATGGTTTATCGCATGGCCAGTGAGAGTCCACCAAATGAACATTAAATGCAAAACAAATAAGTAAAATAGGAACATGTGGAAGGAAAAAAGTTGTTACATAGGAATTACAGTCCTTCACGCGCAGCATCGGATTCAAAACTTCTAAAAATGGATTTTTCTATCTAGGTCTCAGTCTTGTGCATTATTGAACGAGTCGCACATTTGTCCCGCGCCATACTCATTTACTCGCATTCCGCAGCAACTGCAAAAAGCGGAAGCAACAAAAGCACAAACATCAACAACATTCACAGCAAAGACAATCAACATGTGCCGCGAGACAAATAAGCAACATCAAGAGTAATATAGACAATACGCACCACAATTAAAACAAACAGAAGCAAGAGTAACGCAAACAACGCCCACCACAATAATATTTAAGGGAGGGGGTTTAGTCGCAAACCCAAGCAAAAGGTGCGTTCACAACATCAATAACATCAGCGTCATGAAAATTGGCACTAAATAGTATGCATAGTTTATCTACCAACGCTAAATGGAATAACATAAACAATATCCAACACATCCGCCAACAAACAGAATGAGCAACTTCGGCAGAAACTGATTGTTGCTCCGCACCCATGCACACTCACATGCGCACACACACTCAGCCACGCAGACCCCCCCCCCTTACACACACACACACACGCACCAATCCACGCAGATACATATACACAAAAACATAGGGAACGACCGCAAATAACACGGGGAGCATAAACAACGGGAGCAGCGGCAAAATAATCACAAGCAAATCAGCAACGGCAAGACTACAACGGCAACAGAAATAGCATTATCCAACATATGCATCAACCAAAGCAATGACGGCAAGAGCAAAATAACAATATCAGCAGCAATTGCAACAAATGCACAAAAGATGCACGGGCATCTGCAACACGTAAATTGCGGTATGAATAATATCAGCATCGATAACAGCACTACAACAAACACCATCACGAGCCGCCACAAAGAGAAGCAGCCGCAATAACTACACCAGCCAGAGCAAAGGCAACAAGAGCAAGCAAATCAGCAAAGTCTTCAAAAACAGCAAAAGTACAACAGTAAAAACATCATGTGCAACACTTACTGAATATGCAAGGACAACGAGAACAATGTGAACCATTTCAGAAGCAACAACAGAAAATATAACAGATAACATCACAAGCAACCACACATAGAGCTGCAGCCTAGAATAATTGCAACAACAGTTGTAACGGCAGCATCGAAAAAACCGTTAAATTGTGTATAATTTCTTTTCAGCGTTGTTTATGCGATGTGTAGGTTAACAAAGAGAAACTTAGCCTCTCCAACCCCTCAAACAATGTTGTCGAGCGCGACTACAGTCCACGCTCGCACGCTTTCTCACCGAAACAACCGCCACCTTGAGGCATCACCCATCTCTCTCATGTAACCGCCTATATAAAACGAATACGAGGCTAGGCAACCCATACTTTCGAACAAATAAGTCGGAAACCAAAAAGAAATTTCGTGAATTTCGAAACGACCCGCGTTCAAACAACGAAGATTAGGCAACGCCGACGACTTGACCGGACATACCTAATTAATAAACACGACATCTATAACGCTAACAACCAGCTAGCACCATCGCAAAATTAAACGTGTTGACATACCTAATCGCAAAACATCGCAGAACATATGCTTTATTTCGAAGCGTGAGGCGCCTCCGTTTTGCTCAACGCAAATCGAGAAACGCTGAAAACCAATCGCGGACAACCCTAGTAACTACACGCGACGGATCGTGCAAACAACCAACACCGTCTAGAAAAATAACGTTAGGCTCGGAACATCTATAACGGAGAGGGCGTATGATAATTGCGACCGGTGTTTTGTCGAAAGGTTCGTAAACTCTAATATTTTAGTCGTGTCGGCAGGTTCAGCTCATGCGTTAGTATAATACGCAAATATTCAAAGAAAGACAGACAAAAGCTTGTGAAACCCGACGCTACATAAGATTAAAGGGCATCTATATAGCGGTTAGGCGGAGAGGCGGAAACGAGCGCTTACCTCGTGACTTTTCGCTGAATACATGTTGACCTCCCGCAGGATGGTAGGCTAGTCCACTTGTCGTTGGAGTTCGAGCGTTGTTTTAGAAAATGGCGGCGAAGTGGAGCAGTCCCTCCCATATATGGTTATGCGTCAACATCCCACACAATGTTTCAACGTGGTCGAATAGTAGAAAGAACTTAAGAAAGACAAATGATTGGCGTTACAACGAGTCGCAACTATACACCTAAGCATATTTGCAATGCCAACGCGTGAAAATATAACTCCGTGTGAGAACACGCGGCCACCAGTTTATCGTTCTATGATACCGGGTATTGGGTACTGGGTGTGTGTTGATATTGATTGGTACTCGCGAACCCGTACATATTCTTTTGGATAACTGCTCGCGGGTTCATGCATTCCGTAATTATACAACAACTGACGGGTTGCACGAGTACCTACAAAATCTTGATCCGGCACATGAAATAATTGCAAAATCAATGCCCGACACACGCAACTCCTTACAAATTCTGCTTTCGGTCCCTCCCACTACTGCCACATGACCGGTGTCGGATAAGTGCGATTCCTCATTGTGTATGGTACCGGTACGAGTAACTACCATGCCGTTCTTGGTGCCGGACTGAGCGGTCCCATGTGTTTCATCGTTCCGGTCCCACGAAACCAAGGGCGAACCCGAGAAGTTCCGTTAATCCTCAACTCCTTTGGACTCGGATCCACTCCCTGTCCGGACCCATGAATCATGAGGAATTGCTAAGTACGATTCCCTTTTTTATAGATACGCACTCGAGTCGAAACCTAAAACTTGAAGTACTCATGGATCCGCATCCACGAAATTGCCGGATCTAGTCCATGGAACCGCCTTATGTCACCAAAAGCTAGAAGGTCGAGTCGCATTTGGTGCTCGTAGTCAATCGCCGTCGTGCCGTGAGCGAGGTATTCACTGCAAAATCCAATGCTCAACGCACAGTAAGGAAGTCGACTGCAAAATACCCTCCGTCGTCCAAGTTGCACAGGAGGTAGTGGATTTGTTTGTTGTCAGTTGTGACCGCTTTCGGAGCGTTCAATATTGTTTAGGGTGTGGACGTGTTCTTCTTTTGGATCTTTCGGTTCGGCCGAATAACGGTCCGGATAGTGGTCACCGGTCCCGAAGTAGGGTTGACACAACGTTATCCTAACACGTTGGAGACAAACGATTAGTATGGAATCTAAACAGGTTCCTACATAGTTCGGGCCGAATGGGGTTGGGTTGTGTGAATGTTAAACTTATTCGGCTCTATCAGTAGGGGACGCATATGTAGTAGTCGTCGAGTACGAACATTGAAGCTTCCTCCATTGCGTTAGTCATTAACGCCACCTGTCCACTTTTTTCCCGAAACAAAGAGACAACACTTTTGGGATATAGCATGAATGTCGATATAGCATGGCACCTCAAAGTTAGAGATAGGGGTTGACGTAGTCCACGCTAATACCACGAGGCCTCCCGAGCTTATGGTGCGTATAATAAGACATGACTATTATGCGCCGATTGCACTTGCAGCAGGTTGTCACTAATTGTACATATATCCACTACAGTGCTTAGGTAAGCCATAGTCTGTGGTTTTGCTTTATTTTTCTGATGGAAGGCCTTGGGAAAGAGGTTGTGCGTACTTCACAATTTTGGTGAAGTAGCCCTTTATTTTGCCCGGGGCCATAGCGAGGGTTGTGCAGCAACAAGGTAAGTACCAATCCCTTATACTAAAGAAACTAAACGACATTGACTTTTTCTCAAGTTGTTTTCCTTAAATGCGCCCGTACCAAAGGTTTGCGCAACATAGTCATTCGTGCATCTATGGCGGCATTCGCCATTCGGTGCACACACCATGTTGAGCTACGTCTTTTTTTCCATGCATGGCTTATCCATTTGCACTTCTATGAAGACCGTAACACATATTCCACATATGCACACAGCGGAATACGCATCATTCACTTCTGTCCGGGCTAGTATTTGCGGTCAATGTAAGTGATGAAGAATTGTTAAGCACACAAGTCGGCGTGCATGTTCTCGTGGAAAAGCAAAACACACAACTTCAAGATGTCTACTTGTCCGTTTGTCACACGTATGCATGCTCTTCGCCCCCCCCCCCCCCCCTCACCATTATACATAGAGCCGCAAGCATTCCAATTAGGGATGATCGGCACTGTCATCACTTTCAAGGCCTCCCACATCGCTCATATATTTGGCTCGGATACTGCAACGGTGACTTTAAGCATAGGTGGGAGCATCGCTACGTCATGCAGATAGACGTCTCGGGGATCCAATGCGTTTTTTGGGGGGGAGCGTGGTCGCCCTCGGCTTCGGAAGATTCGCCCTCCATACCGAGGTCGTCGTTGGTGTGGTCGTGAATGATTTCTGCGTTTGTAGGCGGTGACATTAAGTTCGAAAATGTAGCTAGAGAAAGAACCCCACCTTGCACGGTAGTTTGGTAGTGTGAGTTCGATAGTCCGCGAACCGGTATATCACTCACTACCGACCCTCAATAAGTGGTATAATTAACGCATTGTTCGTAAGTGCACATGGAATTTGCATACCTGGTTGGGGGGTTGAAAGGGCATTCGCACTGCAACACGTTTTGTGTTGATGATATGCGTGGGTATGGGAGTTGAATTGCGAGCTTTGTCTAGGTCGACATTCAAGGTGAGTGCGGGATCGCGCTCTAGCGACATGTCGACCGGCCTTGCCGGTTCTATCGCCGGCCACCGTCTCTCTCCTTCTCACTTATCTTGTCTTCACACCCGGCTCCCTTGTGGGGCCGGCACGACCCTACTACGTGTATCGATCCGTATCTAGCTCCAATACTCGGTTGAAATTCCGTGGTTCGAGTTAGCCCACGACGCGCCGATTGGCTTGGGACAGTCGAATCACCAACGGGTTCTAGGGCTTGGTTAGCACTAGCATCCCGTTGCCTAGTACCTATGTACAAGGTAGCTATTTGGCATCCTGGAACTTGTTATTGTGCTATTAGCGGTACTCTATTCCCCAATAGTGGCGGTCGGCCGGCCCTGCCGGTGCCTTCGCCGGCCGCCATCTCTCTCCTCACACCTCTCTAGTCACCACAGCCGGCCCCCTTGTGGGGCCGGCCCGACCTCCGTGTAACTATCCGTTCCCAACTCTAACAGGTTTTGAGCCCCCCTTTCGCCGTGGGAACGTTAAGCTCCTCGCTAAGTTGAGCTAGGTGAGCGTTGCGGCGTTACCTCGGGAAAAAACAATAACCGTACTAATTAAAGTACGCACGGGCCGAATTTTCGCGGGTCGGCCTTAAAAAATGAGATCCGGTCGAGAGCATCGGTAGGCCGAAGGCTAGGTAAGACTGGGAGATGGGTGGGGCGAGCGTGGCGCCGGGCGCTTTACACACGCTCTTCTCTTTTTTAACGTGGGATATGGTAGGACAATCGCGGACAACCAGCTCGATGGCGAAGCTTGGTGTTGGTTGGACGATGAATTACTAGCGTGGCGCCGGGCGCTTTACACACGCTCTACTCTGCTAATCTACTTTACGTTGGAGTAGGTAGGACTAGTGTGGCGCCGAGCGCTTTACACACGCTCTTCTCTAGTGTAACAAGTTATGGGCCCTCCACCAAGTTACACTAGAGAAGAGCGTGTGTAAAGCGCTCGGCGCCACGCTAGTGCCACCTACTCCCACGTAAAACATAGTAGAGCGTGTGTAAAGCGCTCGGCGCCACGCTAGTAATTCATCGTCCAACCAACACCAAGCTTCGCCTTCGAGATGGTTGTCCGCGATTGTCCTACCATCTCCCACGTTAAAAAGGAGAAGAGCGTGTGTAAAGCGCCCGGCGCCACGCTCGCCCCACCCATCTCCCAGTCTTACCTAGCCTTCACCCTACCGATGTTCTCGACCGGATTTCGTTTTTTAAGGCCGATCCGCGAAAATTCGGCCCGTGCGTACTTTAATTAGTACGGTTATTGTTTTTTCCCGAGGCATCGCCGCAACGCTCACCTAACTTAGCGAGGAGCTTAACGTTCCCACGGCGAAAGGGGGGAGTCAACACGAGCAGCGCCCGTCTATGTTTTTGCGTGCCTACACGCTCCTAACGGCCATGTTGGCTTTGCTTCTTCCTCGCCGGTCGCTCTCATGCGTCGGCTAATTCGCCCGTGGACAGTTTTTCCCGCTACATGTCAGAATAGTGCATTACGCAGTACAATTGGAACCCCTTCTTATCGGTAACTCGCCGGTAGCGGCACGTTCATGTGAGCGCATGTCGCTACACCTACCCGGCCTGAGACACACGCTACAAGCACTACACCTTCGACCAAGATGGCACCTTTCTCGATGTGACGAGTACAGTCATGCAACAGTACATTGCATGAGGCGCCCGCCGGCGGCGCAACAGCGGCGGCCCCGGAGGGGGGTGTGCTCGCAGGCTCGTCGGCATCCCCTCACCTCCCCGTGGTGGGCGCTGGAAACCCCGTAGCCGTGCCAGGCCTGGCACGGTAGGGCGCTAAGAGGGCCGACAGCTCGATCCGTGGGATCAGCAGCTGTCGGGAAAGCCCTGTACATAGGGCTTTTGAAAAAATAATTTCTGTGCACTACCGGCGCCAAGATCCCCCGCTCGGCCCGTCCGATATGTTTTTTCGCGTACATATACTCCTTGATACTGCCTTCCTTTGAGGGGTGGGGCCAGTACTACGGCAGCGTTTGATGACGAGGAGGGTACGGCCGGATCAGCGGTGGGAGGCGGGTGTTGGAGCTGGTGGTGGCCAGCCGGGAAGCAGCGCCAGGAAAGGGCGCTCGCTAGCCGTCGACCAGCCATGTGCCGGTCGAACCTTGCCGAGGGGTGAGGCAAGACATGGCACATGCCGGTGGCTAGTCGCAGACGGAGGAGCGGCTATATGAGGCGGCGGCGATCCTCAGGATCAGCCGCCGCCGGAAAGCCATGTACGGAGGGATTTTTTCGGATACAAAACAATGTTCGTACCCGGCGTCGAGCTAGTTGGGGAGCAGCACCAGGGAAGGGCGCTCACTAGCGCGCCGCTACGTCGTCCAGCGTCATCTCCCGGGGGGGGGGGTCAGCTGGGACGGCAAGGAGGACGGTCGCGACGGGAGGAGCGACACGATCTGGCGGCGACGACCCTTTGAGTCGGCGCCGCCGGAAAACCCGGCACGGAGGGTTTTGTTTAATTCCGGGCGCCCGCGGCCCGCCGCATCCGGCTACGGTGACCTCCCCCCCCCCCCTCTTCGACACCCACTACCCCGACAGACCTTCATACTCCTAGGGGTCCTTGAGCGTGGGCCCGGGTGAGCGCGGAGGCCCCCGCTCAAGAACAGGCTGCTCGGTGGACGCGCGATCAGAGGGGGAGGGTACGGCCACATGCCGGAAAACCGACAGGTACCCGGGTACCAGACAGAGAAAAACCGGAGAAATGAGCGGGGAAAAATCAGGCGCGGAGGCAGGAGCGCTAGTTTTTTCTATGTTTGTGTGTCTCGGTCCCCCCCACCTGTCCTCGAGGTGATGGGGGACCTCGACACGGAGGACCGCCGCGTCGGTGGACGCGGCAAGACCTTGGGGCGGGGTTTACGGGATGGAGCGGCGGGATCCACGAGCGACCGCGCGAGGAGGGTTTTTTTGCCAGCCTTTCCCCCCCTACCTTCGGCAAGACCGAAGTCACGCGGGAGCTAGATTAGGATGGCCCGTCGTCCCTCCCGAACGCCGACCGGCCTAGGCCGGTCGACACCCCGGTTCGGCGGGAGCGGGCCGTGCATCGTGAAGGTCGAGCAGCAGTTTAGTTTTGCATTTCTCGACAAGTGGATTTATTTTTAGATCTGTTTTTCTTGATTACAAAATTATTACGCTGTTTCTGCCATTGGAGAGGTTGGGATTAGTGGTTAACGGTCTACCTCACGCTTCTAAGTCATGTATGGCATAGCAAAAGGGGGGGCCTAGAGACGACAGCCGGTTCTTACTGGTAATGTTGTAAACAATTTCAAATTTCAATACATTGCATGACATTGTACATGTACTCGTTACTAATTCCAATTGGTGCTTTTCCATCGGACGGACATACAAACGTGCGTACGTCGCTACAGCAATATTCATAAGGATACTCATGGATGTTGTACGACCATTACCTCCCGGTACGTACATGTACGCAAAGTTAATCTAACTAGCCAGATGACGCGCCTAAGCGAGCTCTCCGATGCAAAAGGAGCCGCGTCGTGAATCTCAATGCTAGACGGGCCGCGTCTCTGGACAGATGACGACGGTTAGACAGCCCTAACGCCTGACACGTAAGCGAAGCAAGCAGGCGTAAGCTATCTGGGCAGAAAGCTATTTAAGCTCAGTGTAGTAGAGGGAGGTGACAGAACCATTTAACAATTCCTTTGTTCACTTACAATATATAATGCTAAAGTACAAGCAGTGAAACATACTCTCGACATCGTCTCTCGACAACATCATTTTGCCATCTTGCAACGACAAAACTAGACAGAGTAGAGCTGATTTGTGCTAGCGTTTAGCTTGAGGAGGCTAACCGCCACATCGACGCAAGCTAGGACGACGTCAAGATCTCGGCTACCTTGAGGGGGGTGTTAGCACTAGCATCCCGTTGCCTAGTACCTATGTACAAGGTAGCTATTTGGCATCCTAGTACGTAGTATTGTGCTATTAGCGGTACTCTACTCCCTATTAGTGGCGGTCGGCCGGCCCTGCCGGTGCCTTCGCCAGCCGCCATCTCTCTCTTCACACCTCTCTAGTCACCATAGCCGGCCCCCTTGTGGGGCCGGCCCGACCTCCGTGTAACTATCCGTTCCCAACTCTAACACTTAGTCTAATTAGCAACGAGGCCGATGGAAACCGGCGGTAGAGGCGGCCGTGGAAACACACCACCTCTGTCTCACAACTCGGACGTGGTGTCCGACACAGCCACCACCCACGCTATGATCGGCGCCATTATGGCCCAACTCACTTCTATCACCTCGCGGCGCGACGCTATGGAACATCCTCCACCTAAGGGGACCCCGCCCCCCTTGAGCCGTTCTAGCGTTTCACCTATGGAATAATTTTGTAAGTAGTACCGTATAAGTATTAGTTGCAGATAGCTAATGTATTAACTGGAAGCTACTCTAGATAGGATTAGTACATGTCTAGATCGGACATACCGACAAACTGTTTGACTCGGTACAGAGCTGTCGCTAGGCTACAACTCTAACACTTTTGTTATCCCGACACCACGCATGTAGGCTTGTTGTCTCTGTGACTATC
The DNA here is from genome assembly GCA_026401115.1 of Tetraselmis chui. Taxonomy (NCBI): domain Eukaryota; kingdom Viridiplantae; phylum Chlorophyta; class Chlorodendrophyceae; order Chlorodendrales; family Chlorodendraceae; genus Tetraselmis; species Tetraselmis chui. The sequence continues at coordinate 23,587 of JAPMLY010001339.1, forward strand.
ATGTTTGCGTGACTGTGACTGTAACTACGTTTGCGTGAGTTATCTTCCACACTAACCGTGTTTGCATGGTTCAATAGGTTATGGGCCCCCGCCTCACGTCACTCACGCGCGACAACCTGGTTCGGCGAGCTGCGATCGACTGCTCTCCCGCGGAAGGCAAGTTTAGATAAAACCGTAGTACTTTCACCTTGTAGTCGGCGGTATCGCCAGTATAAAACTGCGATTTAAAACCCACCTCCACCCCTCTTACGTCAGCTACTCGAAGGCGACAGACAGCCACCCACACCGACGCACTCGTCGTGTGTGAACATGACGCACACATGTCCAAGCCGGAAAAGGGGGGGGGCGCACAATCGGGTGAATACGCATCCACAGGTTGCACGATAGTCCTAGCTTACCTTTTTATCTAAATACTATCTTAGCGACTCAACCGCCAGCGCAACGCTCCCCTTATCATGGCCTTGGCCTCGACTTGTGCCCCACACTGTGGTGGAGGTGCTTTGAGACACCCCGGGGCAACAGGCCGAGGGGTCGGCGGGCATCAGACCGTCTCTCTAAAACCACTGTTAGGCACAAGTCCGGCTAGCGGTTTTTACTGCTGCCTGTTTTTTATTTTGCTCTTTCTTTTTCGCCCTCTGTCGAAATGGCGCCGAAAACTCGCTCTGCCGACTCTCCGCCTGTTTCGCCTCATGCTTCCCCTAACCTCGGCTTTCAGCAGAGCACTCTCGATCGCACCCCGGATACTCTCGCGCTCGTCCTTGAGCAAATGGCGCTCCTTAACGCTCGCTTGGACGCGCAGTCGGCCGACGCTGTTGTTGTTGCTGCTGCGGGAGCTAATTCCGACCCCCCTATCGCTCACCGCCGCCGCGATGCACAGCTCGAACCCTCTCGGGACGGCCACGACGTGCACACCCTCCCCATGCTTGAGCATCCTATGCTTGGCTACGCACATCCGGACGCACAAACGGCCTTCGCTGCAGCTACCGCTTTAGCTCCTGTTGGCGACCCCACCGTCGCACAACGCCGCCCCGATGCGCACAGCGAGCCCTCGCGTCCCGATGCGCACCGCGAGCCCTCGCGTCACGAGCTACCGGTTGATCACCTCCCACCACCCCCACCATTCCCCCCCGCTGGATATGCCCTTCAAAGCCCCGGACCTCTTCTCCCGGAGGCGCGCCCCCACCTCGTCCCCCCCCTCCCGTGGCCACCCGCACCCGTACGGCCCGCCGCATACCATGGCCGGCCGCTCTCCCTTTCCCGATGGCCCACCTCTTCCCTTCCACGGACGGCATTCTCCCCCAGCCCAGCGTGGCGGCCACACCACCCGTGGCGGTCGTCGCCCCACCACTGATCCGGTTGTCATCGGCCGAGAGGCACATGAAGCCCCCGGCTTCGACAAGGACGCCCTCAACCGGTCCATGACGATGTCGGTCCCCATCATGGGCCCGACCACGGACTTTAAGCAGTGAACGAGGACCTTCCTTAATTTCCTCTCCATCAGGGCCGCATATCTCATTCCGCAGCTGGCCATCCGCGACTCCGGCGTCTGGCTGGACGAACAAGCGCAACACTACGCCTATACGTTGCTCCTCCATGCAACTAGCGCGAATCGGCGCGCTGACTAGGCGATGAAATGCGTTTCTCCGGCCCGCTCTGAATGCGCCACTGCCCCGTGGGACATCATGTGTGAACGCCTCGACTGTCGGTCTTTTGCTCGCTCCATGTCCCTCTTGCCGAACCTATTAGTCAGACAGCGCCCTGGCCAATCACTCACTTACTATGTCCACTCCATGCGCCAGACCTTTAATGACTACAACGAGACGTGCCAAATGGTTGATGGCTCCGCTGCCATCCACCCCCACAACCTCGGTCTCCTCATGCTGCGCGGTATTTCGAGCAGCGGCCCACACGGTCAAGCTAAACAATGCGTCATCAACGCATTTGACACATACTACCTACTGTCGGCTGATGAAGTGATGGCCATCATCCTCCACCTCGCGCACAATATGGACGACGACCCTGCTCCGGACACACCCGCTCCGGTCGCATCACCCCCTCCCATTTCCGCTTTCGTCGCTGCGGGCCGCGGCTCGCGCAGCGATCGAGGCCAGCCACACCGTAATCCTCGCGGTAATCGACCCAACAAGTGTGGCGTATGTGGCAGCCTAAACCACCTCATGTCCGCCATTGCGATGAGGTGTACATCCGCTAGCCCCTCGGCGTCAACGATGGCACGTCCAAAGTGTGTCACCTCAAGCACTGCCTCTACGGCCTCAAACAGCCCCCCCGCGAGTTCAACATGCTACTTCGTGCATGGCTCGTCGACCATGGATGGCAACAATGCGTCTCCGACCCGTGCATCTACATCTACCGCACCGGCCACGTTTTCGCCATGATCGCCATGTACGTCGATGACGTTCCAGCGGCCTGCAATGCTGCCACTTGGCTCGCATCGTTCAAAGCTCAACTCGGAGCACGGTTCAAGATCAAGGACCTCGGCGACCTCTCCCAACTCCTCGGCATGCACATTATCCGCGACCGCTCCACGCGCACCATCTCGCTAGACCGGTCCAAGTACATGCGCGACATACTCGCCAAGTACGGCATGTCCGACTCTAAGCCGTCGTCACTTCCCATGGACCCGGGCTTTCTCGCCGGCCTCGCACACATGACCTCGCCCTCTCACCGGGGTGGCCAAGGACGTCTACCCCAGCCTCATGGGCAGCCTCTTGTACGCATTGAAATTGAAATTTGAAATTGTTTACAACATTACCAGTAAGAACCGGCTGTCGTCTGTGGGCCCCACCTTTTGCTATGCCATACATGACTTAGAAGCGTGAGGTAGACCGTGAACCACTAATCCCAACCTCTCCAATGGCAGTAACGATATCGTCTAAAACATACCCGCACCAGTATCCAGGTATTTACTATTTTCTGACCTATACTAATTTTTTTTTCCTGGATACAGTATGAAATAAAAAATGTCGCTATTCTCCACGATACGCGTCTTGCTCCAGCCGCGGCGGGGTTGCCGATCAGCAAGGCTGGTCAGCATGAGCTGGTCGAGTCGAACCTGCCTGACCTCGGCTCATGTGCGACTCCGGTCGTGCCGGAGTTAGGGGGAAAGGCAGGTGGAAAACCCCCCTCGCTCAGGTCGTCGTCGGACTCGTCTCGATCCTTGCTCGACCCCGTCCGAGTTATCGGAGATAGTGGTCGCTCTGCTCGGCGCGACCCTCCACCTAGTCTAGCCTTCTCCCCCCCCGCGGGGGCTAGGAGGAGAAAAAAGCGAGGCTGCAGACGGTGTTCGGCTGGCTCTCCTGCCTTCGAGCCAGATCTCTCATGTCCCTTGTCCGTTTGCCGTCTGTTTCCACCACCCATGTGATCGCGCTGTGATGGCCGCACTTGTCTCCCCCGGTGATTTACGTTGTTAAGGGGCCGCCTATACGAGCAGTGTGCCGTTGCGATAACCCGGGGCACACTGCCTGAGGCAGCCTGTCGATAACCGGGTACCGACTAGGGGAGGGGGAACGGATAATGCCCAGGGATCGGCTATCCTGAAAAGATGGTGGGTACGGGAATATTTAACCAAAAAGCCCCCGTACCGGGTTTTTCCGGCGGCGGATGATCCTCCCGACCTCCGCCGCCAAACCGTGCCGCTCCTCCGGCTGCGACTCGCCTCCGTCCTGCGTATCTTCGGGCCTCTCCCCCAAGGGAGACCAGAAGGTTTCGCAGGGATGGCGGCTGCTAGCGAGCGCCGTGCCCTAGCGCTGCTTCCCAGCTGTCCGCCGCCAGCTCCAACACCCTCGTCCCACCGCTGATCCGTCCGTACCCCTCTTTGCCAAAACAATTTCACAAACGCCGCCCCCGCCCCATCGTCGGGAGAGTATCTGCGAGTATTTAGTCGCGGAACAAAATATCGGACTGGCCGAGCGGGAGATCCTTGTGCCGGTGTACGGATATTATGTTTTCCAAAACCCTCCATAAAGGGCTTCCCGACAGCTGCTGATCCCGCGGATCGCAGCTGTCGGTACCTCGTTCAGCCCCCTACCGTGCCAGGCATGGCACGGCTATTTGGTTACCAGCGCCCACCGCGTGGAGGTAGAGGTAGGTGCCGACTGGCCTGCGAGCGCACCCCTCTCCGGGGCCGCCGCCGCTGCGCCGCCGGCGGGCGCCCCATATTTGTAACCTAGCTTGGCTACCTCGGCGCGATCATGGCTTCGAGCTTACAACCTTACCTCTCAGCGGTCAACAACTACTAAAAGGGCAACGGACGCAAGCCTGTTCCACTAGGTGACATGGTCGCTTACGTTCGCAAGGGATTAGAAGCGTCACATGTGACACTCTCACCTACGCTCATCCGCGTACCATCACTAACCAACGTAGTAATCGCAGTATCACCGGCGGAGGTCATACGCCTCGAGCTCCAACAGCTAATTACTATGGACGTACCGCGCGACAAGATCGACTTGCTGCGAGCATGTATCGCTACCATTGCATCATTTCTTTTCTTCTCACGCGGTGGCTCATGAATTATGTGCCATACTGGTGACCTCGTCCCCACACTCGAAGGTGGAATCATCATGTACCATCGCGAAGGGAAGGGACTACAAGGAGTAGCTAGAAAGCACCGACTGCTTTACTCCGTTCCATGAAGTGCGCATGGCCGGGTCGCTAGTTTGCATTATTTTTCGGCAGTTACAAACTACGAATGGCTGCGAACAACAAACCCCGTTTTATCTTTGGGCGGTCGACAACCGCGAAAAAAATACCATGTTGGTCAGCGGACACCCTCAAGAGGCGGCTCGTCTTTAAGAGCGTCAAGGTCAACCCCCCGGACGGTTTCGCATGGACGTTGCACTAGAGGCGAAAAGGTGAACAACACCGCTTATGCGATCGGGGTTAACATGTAGAAAAATAAATTTTCGGCGGGTGGGCGACGGAGTCCATCACTGCTTTGTAAATGGTCATATTGTTAACTTATAGATGTTAAGTTACATGGGGGCTATGATAACATTGCGTTGCCATGACGCTTCACATGTTTAACCGTCTTGAAGAGCTTTAGTAAAACTTACCCCCTATTATATATGACGCGCGGCGTACATGCATATATATCCACCTCCTGAGTTTTGCTCGAGCAAAGCTCACGCAAACCCACTCTTCCTGATATCCTCTTAACTAATGCGTGCACAAGGCCCTTTGGCCTTGGCAGCCGATTCCTGTAAGAGATCTACACTTTATTTCGCAAAGGACACCCCTGCTTCTTAATCAGAAACAATCTCTTACAAGAAAAAGCAATGGAGGCCACCAAGCAAATACACTCCTCCACAAAAGTCCGTACAAGATTTCACACCTTCGCAAGTACATAATGTAATCATGCGTCAATTTTATTGAAAAATTTCCTGAAATCCTGAGTGCTTTTGCGCCCGAAATGGAATGCGCCAACAACTACGAGAGGCGAATTCGAGCACTGCCGGGCTTGTGTACTTGGGGTTATCGCGCCCGCACCCGTGCGGCACACTCATTCAAACAATCCCCGTGGTGGTTAGACGAAAAGAGTAACGGGCGCACGGCGCCCGCCGGCGGCGCAGCGGCGGCGGCCCCGGAGAGGGGTGCGCTCGCAGGCCCGTCGGCACCCCCTCACCTCCCCGTGGTGGGCGCTGGAAACCCCGTAGCCGTGCGAGGCCTGGCACGGTAGGGGGCTAAGAGGGCCGCCGCCGCTGCGCCGCCGCCGGGCGCCTCCTGTACGCAGCCGTCTGCACGCGCCCCGATGTCTCCACGGCGTTGAGCATCCTCGGCTCCGCACAAGCCTCACCCACGGAGGCACACATGCAGGCTCTGAAAAAGGTCCTCCGCTACCTTCATGGCACCATCGACATGCGCGTGACGTTGGGGGGGGGGCATGGACCAAAGCCTCCAACTCACAGGCTTTGCCGACGCTGACTGGGCCAACGACAACAGCACTTGCAAGTCTCGCTCCGGCTATCTCTTCACCCTCGGACGCGGGCCCATCAGTTACAAGTCCAAACAAAAGACTTGTGTGGCTCAATCCACGTGTGAAGCCGAGTACTAATCTGCGGCTGACGCCACTAAGGAGGGACTCCACCTCCGACAACTCATGGGGAAATCTTCAACTCCCCCATCACCGAAACCACCACCATCTGGGAGGACAACCAAAGCGCCATTGCATACTCTCAAAATGCCTTGGTAAGCGAGAAGACTAAGCACATCGGTCTAAAGTGGCACTTCCTCAAAGACCACGTGGAGCAAGGAACCATCAAGTTGAGGTACCTCCCCACTGACCAGATGGTGGCTGACATGCTCACCAAACCCCTCCCAGGACCTGTACTGGCAAGACACCGAAGTGCAATCCTTGGAGGACAAGACCCAATGCAACGCTTCATCCCGTAGCTACCTTCAGGGGGAGTGTTGTAAGTAATACCGTATAAGTATCAGTTGCAGATAGCTACTATAAGCTACTCTAGATATGATTAGTACATGTCTAGATCGGACATACCGATAAACTGTCTGACTCGGTACATAGCTGTCGCTAGGCTACAGCTCTAACACTTTTGTTATCCCGACACCACGCATGTAGGCTGGTTGTCTTTGCGAGTGTTCTGTTTGCGTGACTGTGATTGACTACGTTTGCGTGAGTTATCTTCCACACTAACCGTGTTTGCATGGTTCAATAAATACTCGTGGGCTGGGACCCCGCCTCGCCCTCTTGCCTCATCTACACCACTCCAGTTGTATAGCCCCGTCCGTCGAAAGACAATCGATACATTTCTCGCTCATATGGCAAAGCTCGCACCTGCGGGATATGATCGGGCTCTAGCCTTCACCACATCAAACTCGACCTTCCCTTCATCATGCCGAACCAATCATTATTTCAAAACAAATTCTTGACGCACGCAAGATTAGAATTTCCTACCCACATTCCTCAACTAGTTTTGCATCAATCGGGGCCACTTCTTGACCCGCGCGCACATGGAGATTTAAAAGCCTTTCTCATGCAGTGCGTTGCTCCGCGCCCGATGCACAGCATGTGCTCACATCCGTCCCGGCGTCCCTTGCCGGCATGGGTTGTGCATCTTTGCATGTATTGTGCGAGAGACTAGACTCGCCGTGCTAGTCGCACAACAACCATTCACAACGCCCGGGCGAGTCCCTCGTGGCCTACGTCTACAACATGCGATGTGCGTCTGACGACATCAATTAGTTTTGTGTCGTGGCTGACGGCGTTGTCATCCTTCCAAAGAATTTTGTCATTATTTTCATGCATGAGGTAATGTCTCATGAAGCCTCTCTTGGCGAGGCGAAACAGTACATCGTCAACCCCGTTCGACCCTAATTTGTCCATCCCCGCATGTCAGCTCACCCAACACATCCGCCGTGCATACCACCTCGTCGACCCGGTGACTCATGTCCGCATGCGCACCACTGGCACGTGCAGAGGCGTTCCTTGCGGGAGGAAAACATCCTCACAGCTCTCCTCCCACTCCACGCGGTCGTCCTCCTCCTCGTCACTACGGCATGGGGACAACTTCTCAATTTGCGAACAAGTGTTGTGCGTGTGACAACCTTGACCACCGGTGCTCCCACTGCACAACTATTGATACGCATATAGTCACATGGCAGCGCAGGAAATCTGCAATTGTGGCCGCATGCTTCAACCGCCCTCAGCCTCATACATCTCACAACAGTGAGGTCAGTCACCTACCGGTTTCTCCGGCTCCTATTGACGACGTCCATAACTCCGACTACGAGGTCACATCCCCGCCTTATCCGGTTGCTCTTTTGAGCATTCACCCTCCCTTGCTCCTTTCCGACTGTTGTGTTGTCGATTCGGCTTGTTTCATCTACTTGTCAGCTCATTGTGATGCTTTCCTCTCTTTTACTTCCTCAAAAGATAACTCCGTAGATTGGGTTGTCCGCATAACAATTCATGGCATTAGCTTTATTCGTATTCGGATTCTCTTGCAGCTGGGCACCATTGTCACTAGCAACGTGTTTACCCTCTTCACCATTGGCCTCGCTTCACGCTCCTCTCAAGGCGTAAGTCGCCTTTTGAGTGTTAGTTGGCTGTGAAATTTTATTTCCCAAAGGTTCTAACATCGGCCTCCTGATTGCTCCAACATGAATGGAAATCTTGAAGCTCAACGGGAACGGTCTCTACTTCATTCCCCTATATCCATGCCCAACCTCCTCCACCACTCGCTCATATGGCGACACATCATGCATTGCTATGGTTGTTGATTGCGCCGTTATCTTGTGGCATATATGTATGTGGTAGTTGCACATGCACGGACTCCATGCACAACACTCCAACGATATTCTCGGTGTCCGTATCGTGGCAACGAGTTTAAACACCGTTTCTTGTGACTCATGCCTCCGCCACAAGGCTCATGCATGTATGTGGAACAAACTACCTTACACTAAACCTGCCACCCCGTTGATGCACCTCTCATGTGACACATGGGGCCTTTCAATGCCCCCTCCCCGCGGCTTATGCTATTGATTGTCCGTTAGTCATCGACCACCGCACTCACTACATGTGGGTCCGCTCTATGAAGACTAAGGACAAGTCATGCGCTCACCTTGTACAATGAATGGCGCCATGAAGAGAAGGGGGGACACCGCCTAAAGCAAGGGAGGTAGCGAACTGACGTAGAAAACCATCAAACTCTGGGGATGGTGTCCGAAAATTACGACGGTGGCCCAAAATAATCGCCTCATATAAAAATCCCAAATGAACAACCTCAAAATCGATGATGAATCGCGTTGATTAAACTACAAGTGGCGCCCGCCGGCGGCGCAGCGGCGGCGGCCCCGGAGGGGGGTGCGCTCGCAGGCCCGTCGGCATCCCCTCACCTCCCCGTGGTGGGCGCTGGAAACCCCGTAGCCGTGCTAGGCCTGGCACGGTAGGGCGCTAAGAGGGCCGACAGCTCGATCCGTGGGATCAGCAGCTGTCGGGAAAGCCCTGTACATAGGGCTTTTGAAAAAATAATCTCTGTGCACTACCGGCGCCAAGATCTCCCGCTCGGCCCGTCCGATATGTTTTTTCACCTACAGATACTCCTAGATACAGGCTTACTTTTAGGAGTGGGGCCCGTACTACGGCAGCGTTTGATGGCGAGGAGGGTACGGCCGGATCAGCGGTGGGAGGCGGGTGTTGGAGCTGGTGATGGCCAGCCGGGAAGCAGCGCCAGGAAAGGGCGCTCGCTAGCTGTCGACCAGCCCTGTGCCGGTCGAACCTTACCGAGGGGTGAGGCACGACAGGATACAGGACGGTGGCTAGTCGCAGACGGAGGAGCGGCTACAGGAGGCGGCGGCTATCCTCAGGATCAGCCGCCGCCGGAAAGCCCTGTACGGAGGGCTTTTTCGGATACTAAAAATAATGTCCGTACCCGGCGTCGAACTAGTTGGGGAGCAGCACCAGGGTAGGGCGCTCACTAGCGCGTCGCTACGTCGTCCAGCGTCATCTCCCGGGGGGAGGAGTCAGCTGGGACGGCAAGGCGGACAGTCGCGATGGGAGGAGCGACACGATCTGGCAGCGACGACCCTTTGGGTCGGCGCCGCCGGAAAACCCGGCACGGAGGGTTTTGTCTAATTCCGGGCGCCCGCGGCCCGCCGCATCCGGCTACGGTGACCTCCCCCCCCCCTCTTCGACCAGGGACTGGATCCGCCATTTTTTTGTTGGGTTCGGATCCATGAGTACTTGATTTTTTCGGATCCGGAACTAGTGAGTACCTCTAAAAAAGGGATCCGGATCCCGCGATTACCTGTGATTCTAGGGTTCGGACCCCGCGATTACCTACTGAACCTTGGGTTCGGACCCCGCGATTACATGTGATTCTAGGGTTCGGACCCCGCGATTACCAGTGATTCTAGGGTTCGGACCCCGCGATTACCTACTGAACCTAGGGTTCGGACCCCGCGATTACCTGTGATTCTAGGGTTCGGATCCAGCGATTACCTGTGATTCTAGGGTTCGGATCCAGCGAGTACCTGTGTTTTTGATTCCGGAACCGAGTACATGAGTACTTCTAAACTTTTTGGTTCCGTTGGATTCGTTGGGTTCGCGATTCCAACAAGTACTCGAAGTACTCATGCAAATTGATACAAATTGCGCATTTTGGGGGAAGTTTGTACTGCAATTTGAATTTTTACATCTCTACTAGTTCTATTGCGCCTGCTCATGCTTGGATCCCATACAGTAGATACGTACAATTCACTTCCCATACTTTCTGCCCGCTGCAAACATATTTAGTACTTTACAGTCTATCCCATACAATTTAGCAAAGCTTTTGGACCCTCCGGCAAGTGCCACAAGCAATGTATGTGGGTTTATAGCCCTCCGGCTCAAAAAAGACACTTGCCATCACAGGGAAACAGATTCCGATGCAGTACCATATTTCACATATGATGTGACAAGTAATGCCAAATGGTTTATCGCATGGCCAGTGCGAGTCCACCAAATGAACATTAAATGCACAAAATATGGATGAAAACAGGTTTCAGACAACCATTTCTTACAGTTTATATAGACTTGTGACAATTGAAATTGAAATTGTTCACAACATGTGACAACCATATTCCTCGCGCATACATAATTCAACAATTACATGAGACTAACAAGGCATCCTCTAGGCTATTTTCCTTGGTGTTCTTCTTGAACGCGTCATGCATTCGCCCCGCTTTGTTGAACAAACGCTCGCATGCAGCAGAGGTAGCAGGCATAGATAAGTATTGCCGCGCCATTAAAGCCAAGTCGGGGTACAGAGCAGCATGTGTTTTCCACCATGTCAACACACAAATGTCCTTGTCCGTTTCTTGGGGCAGCTCAAGGTAACGCTCTAAGTCATCCTTTTCCACGTGCTTGGCTGTAGAGGGCGTCACACGCCCAGTCAAATCCCCGGAAAGGAATGCAGTGAAAGACTTACTCTTCGACGACATCAATTGCTTGCCAAGCTCTGCAGCATTCATGCTTGGATAAGCACCGCCTTCTGCTCGCTCTCTTCCGGCTCTGTGAGCGACTGCTCTCCAAATTCCCTTCTTGCAGCCGCCAAAATTGTAGGCGCAAAGTCGGGACGAATGCCATTGAAGTCCAGATTCTTAAACCTGCACAATTCACATTTTTAGTTAACATAGCAAATGCACAAGTAAATTTGCATACACACACACACACACACAGGAACACGTAGAGAGCATACAAAATAGGTACACAAACGAACACCACACACACATACACACACATTCAGAAGCAGATGCACATACAAGCCAACACACACACAAGCAGATAAACACAAACACATCCATAAGACACACACATGCATAAGATAAACACACACACAAACATAAACACACATGCATAAGACACACACACAAACACACATGCAGAAGTACATGCGCATACAAGCACGCACACACACACACACACACACACATACAAGCACTCAATACAAATATGCATAAGCATATACACGCAAACACACACACACACACACACACACACACACACACACACACACACACACACACACACACACACACACACAAGGACGCTCAGATACAATCACATCTATTTATCAACATTCAATATTTTTATCAGGTATATAATAGAAACACATGTGCAAAACTTAAACACATGCACACACAACTATTAAAAGGTACTCACCGAATGTCCAGCAATGTCGCAATCCCTATCTTGATGTAATCGTTCTCCCTTATGTTCGTGAAAAAACGCTCAATGATTCCGGCCCGCAGACTCTCCCTTGCCTCCGCCATATGAGGCTCCATGTCCTTCGCTTCGATGGTGTACAAGTCCACATCCCTCCGCTCATCTTGCAGTGAAACGCGCCTGTGTGACGACAACTGCTTTAACAGAGTGCCTAACATAGGGTAAACAAGTGATATAGTTACATAGTCCCCCTGCAGCAAATTCACAACTTGAGCCACTGGCCACAGCACAGTGCAACAATATGCTTAAAGACAAAGTAACCTTTTATGTGGGAAAGCAAAGAACAGAAAAGCATCACATAACAGCGATAACATAGTGTCGACAAGCTCAACTGCAACGCTATTAATATGGCTTTGATAGAGCACATAAACAGAGACATAAATGTGCGGGCGGAGGCGGGGAGTGGGCGCCATGCGGCGCTACCGAACCGCGCAGTGCAACAATATGCTCAACGACAAAGTAACCTTTTACGTGGGAAAACAAAGAACAGAAAAGCATCACAGAACAGCGATAACAAAGTGTCGACAAGCTCAACTGCAACGCTATTAATATGGCTTTGATAGAGCACATAAACAGAGACATAAATGTGCGGGCGGAGGCGGGGAGTGGGCGCCATGCGGCGCTACCGACCAGCATAGTGCAACAATATGCTTAACGACAAAGTAACCTTTTACGTGGGAAAGCAAAGAACAAAAAAGCATCACAGAACAGCGATAACAAAGTGTCGACAAGCTCAACTGCAACGCTATTAATATGGCTTCGATAGAGCATAAACAAACATAAATATGTGGGCGGAGGCGGGGAGGGGGCGCCATGCGGCGCTACCGAACAGTACAGTGCGACAATATACTAAACGACAAAGTAACCTTTTACGTCGGAAAGCAAAGAATAGAAAAGCATCACATAACAGCGATAACAAAGTGTCGACAAGCTCATCTGCAACGCTATTACTATGGCTTCGATAGAGCAAATAAACAGACATAAATGTGCGGGCGGAGGCGGGGAGTGGGCGCCATGCGGCGCTACCGAACATCACAACGCAGCTAACTCGGGGGTGAGGGCAAAGCGGAGGGGGGGGGGAACTCTTGCTTACCTCTTCAACTTTCTCTTGCTCGTTGTGAAAGTCTTCCAGCAGGGTGGACCAATAGGCTTGACGCCTTACGTTGAGCTCGGTTTTTGAAGTGGCGGCTAATTGTGATAGGACTGGATGTGGACGGGCAGGTTATGGTGGATTTCAAGCGCGTACGCACCGTTTAACTGGCCCTTGGGTGGGCTACAATCGATTCAAGGCTGCGGAATGACAGCAATCAGGGCTATTGAACCAATCCTAGACATACACCTCAGCAGATTTGCATTGCCAAATACCTCCCAAAAGACAGCGTGTCACTTCGGGCAACCACAGATTCGTGAGATACTCGGAATCGTGAGTACTGATTGGGTATCACGATTCCACATCGTTTTGCGAGGATGAGGTACTCGCGATTACCGCGAATCCATTAAAGTACGATGAATACCGGATCCAACGATTACTTACAATAACTGGTACCGGAACCAACGATTACTTACAATAACTGGTACCGGAGCCAACGATTACTTACAATAACTGGTACCGGAACCAACGATTACCTACTGAACCTAGGGTTCGGACCCCGCGATTACCTGTGATTCTAGGGTTCGGACCCCGCGATTACCTAATGAACCTTGGGTTCGGACCCCGCGATTACCTACTGAACCTAGGGTTCGGACCCCGCGATTACCTGTGATTCTAGGGTCCGGACCCCGCGATTACCTGTGATTCTAGGGTCCGGACCCACGAGACCAAGTCCGAACCCGAGTAGTCTCGTGGATTCGCGGCTCCTTAGGATCCGGATCCAGTCCCTGTCTTCGACACCCACTACCCCGACAGACCTTAATACTCCTAGGAGTCCTTGAGCGTGGGCCCGGGTGAGCGCGGAGGCCCCCGCTCAAGAACAGGCTGCTCGGTGGACGCGCGATCAGAGGGGGAGGGTACGGCCACAGGCCGGAAAACCGACAGGTACCCGGGTACCAGACAGAGAAAAACCGTGGAAATGAGCGGGGAAAATTCAGGCGTGGAGGCAGGAGCGCTAGTTTTTTCTATGTCTGTGTGTCTAGGTCCCCCCCACCTGTCCTCGAGGTGATGGGGGACCTCGACACGGAGGACCGCCGCGTCGGTGGACGCGGCAAGACCTTGGGGCGGGGTTTACGGGATGGAGCGGCGGGATCCACGAGCGACCGCGCGAGGAGGGGTTTTTTGCCAGCCTTTCCCCTCCTACCTTCGGCAAGACCGAAGTCACGCGGGAGCTAGATTAGGATGGCCCGTCGTCCCTCCCGAACGCCGACCGGCCTAGGCCGGTCGACACCCCGGTTCGGCGGGAGCGGGCCGTGCATCGTGAAGGTCGAGCAGCAGTTTAGTTTTGCATTTCTCGACAAGTGGATTTATTTTTAGATCTGTTTTTCTTGATTACAAAATTAGTAGCTGTTACTGCCATTGGAGAGGTTGGGATCAGTGGTTAACGGTCTACCTCACGCTTTTAAGTCCAACTACAGGTTGAGCATAGCAAAAGGGGGGGCCCAGAGACAGCAGCCGGTTCTTACTGGTATTGTTGTAAACAATTTCAATTTCAATAAACTACAAGTACCCGTACAAATTAAAAGATAAATTGCAAATTGATATGCCGCCGCCGGATTGATTTTGTTTCAGCCGACGGTTCCTTTCGACATTTTTGGGGGGATATGCGGCGTTATTTCATTCCACGTCTTTGTGTTGCTTTTCATGGAACTTCGGGTTCCTATCTTCGCGACGCTTTGCAGGAGGGCAGTGCTGATGCTATGGCATGCCGTCCTGTTCCTCGGCCTTCGGCCTGTGGGGTTTTTTCCAGTGTTGTGCGGAACAAAGTTCCGTTCCGGTCTCTTCCGACGGAACACTGGAATTCCGTATATACTTCCGTTCCGCCGGGTTACCTATCGGAAGTCCCCTCCCCGGATTCCCGGAAGTCCCCTTAAAACTTGTTTTATTTCCTCGTATCTTCAGGCACTGATTCATTTTACTCCGAAAAGGCGGAATAATCCGTCGAGAAAATCCCCATTACGCATTTTCTCTGGAATTTAACAAGGTACGAACAAGTACTACATAATATACTGCATATAAGTAACATATGGCTTATGTACAAATCCTTGAATTTAAAAGAAAATACAGGTACCTGCTGTACAGTCGTAACAGCAAGGATCATACTTTCATTCGCTCGTAAATTTTTGTTGAAAATAATATACTTTTATTTCGGGGCTGTTCCGGCAGGTACCTGTACCGGAACACCGGAATTCCGGGGCGGAGTTCCGTTCAGCTCCGGCGGAATTTAATTCAGTTCCGTCGGAAGTACAGGTACGTTCCGTTCCCCCCGGAACAGTGTCCCGCAGAATTCAGCTGAATTCCGTTCCGGCGAAACGGAAAACCTAAAAATTGACTTCCGCACAACACTGGTTTTTTCCTCCTTGCTCCTTTTTGCCTGGTGGTTTCGAGCAGGGTTGGGCTTAAACTCGCCTCGGGGTGACTTAATTAAGTTACGCTTAATTAAGCCTTTAAGCTTATTGAAATTGAAATTGTAATTGTAATTGAAATTGAAATTGTCCACAACATGTCCCGGCAAACTGGACCGAGTGTCGTCTCACGGGCCACTCTACTTCGCCATACAGGACTTATTAGCAAGTTGGGCCCGGGTCTCTCCGACCAGGTTCATTTCTTATCGGCACACCTATCTGCAATGTGTGTCTCGACGTTCCTCGGGAGTTATATAAATGTAAGCAACCGCAGTAATTGCCACAGTCCCCCCACCTAAGCAGTAACAGCGTAATAATTTTGTAATCAAGAAAAACAGATCGAAAAATAAATCCACTTGTCGAGAAATGCAAAACTAAACTGCTGCTCGACCTTCACGATGCACGGCCCGCTCCCGCCGAACCGGGGTGTCGACCGGCCTAGGCCGGTCGGCGTTCGGGAGGGACGACGGGCCATCCTAATCTAGCTCCCGCGTGACTTCGGTCTTGCCGAAGGTAGGAGGGAAAAGGCTGGCAAAAAACCCCTCCTCGCGCGGTCGCTCGTCGATCCCGCCGCTCCATCCCGTAAACCCCGCCCCAAGGTCTTGCCGCGTCCACCGACGCGGCGGTCCTCCGTGTCGAAGTCCCCCATCACCTCGAGGGCAGGTGGGGGGGACCTAGACACACAGACATAGAAAAAACTAGCGCTCCTGCCTCCGCGCCTGAATTTTCCCCGCCCATTTCCTCAGTTTTTTCTCTGTCTGGTACCCGGGTACCTGTCGGTTTTCCGGCCTGTGGCCGTACCCTCCTCCCTCTGATCGCGCGTCCACCGAGCAGCCTTTTCTTGAGCGGGGGCCTCCGCGCTCACCCGGGCCCACGCTCAAGGACTCCTAGGAGTATGAAGGTCTGTCGGGGTAGTGGGTGTCGAAGAGGGGGGGGGGCAGGTCACCGTGGCCGGATCCGGCGGGCCGCGGGCGCCCGGAATTAGACAAAACCCTCCGTGCCAGATCGTGTCGCTCCTCCCGCCGCGACCTTCCTCCTTGACGTCCCAGCTAACTTCTCCCCCCGGGAGATGACGCCGGACGACGTAGCGGCGCGCTAGTGAGCGCCCTTCCCTGGTGCTGCTCCCCAACTAGCTCGACGCCGGGTACAGACATTGTTAAGTATCCTAAAAAGCCCTCCGTACAGGGATTTTCGGCGGCGGCTGATCCTGAGGATCGCCGCCGCCTCCTGTAGCCGCTCCTCCGTCTGCGACTAGCCACCGTCCTGAGCCATGTCTTGCCTCACCCCTCGGCAAGGTTCGACCGGCACAGGGCTGGTCGATAGCTAGCGAGCGCCCTTTCCTGGAGCTGCTTCCCGGCTGGCCACCACCCGCTCCAACACCCGCCTCCCACCGCTGATCCGGCCGTACCCTCCTCGCCATCAAACGCTGCCGTAGTACAGGTCCCACTCCTAAAAGTAAGGCTGTATCTAGGAGTATCTGTGCGCGAAAAAACATATCTGACGGGCCGAGCGGGAGATCTTGGCGCCGGTAGTGCACAGAAATTATTTTTTCAAAGGCCCTCTGTACAGGGCTTTCCCGACAGCTGCTGATCCCACGGATCGAGCTGTCGGCCCTCTTAGCCCCCTACCGTGCCAGGCCTGGCACGGCTACGGGGTTTCCAGCGCCCACCACGGGGAGGTGAGGGGGTGCCGATGGGCCTGCGAGCGCACCCCTCTCCGGGGCCGCCGCCGCTGCGCCGCCGGCGGGCGCCCTTTAAGCTTAATTAAGCGTAACTTAATTAAACGTAACTTATTTACGCTTAACTACACGTAAATAAGTTACGCTTAAATAATTTAAGCTTAATTAAGTTTATTAACTGTACTTAAAGCTTCTTTAATGTAGACTTTAGGCATATTTATATGAAACTGGCCCTGAGGGACGCATTCACTACATTGCTATTGATAGCAACAATCAATCAATCATCCTCTAGATCACTCCATCCACCAATACTCATGACATCATCCGACACATCACTAGCATCGTCATCGACGGGATCGACACATGAATACATCATGTCACGCAGGCTCTTGTCACTCACCGCTACACCATAAGAGCTACTGGGCTCCCATCCGATGGGGTTCCGATGGCCATCACCAGCAAGCCCAACCACTCTAGCGATGTCCATGAACCTTGCCATCTGGTCCACGTTCTTTTCCAAATACACCAAAGTGATGAGGTTCTCCACACTCATCTTGTTCCTGAGGGTGCCACTGTACAACCCGGCTGCGGAGAACACTCTCTCATTGTCCGCCTGGCTAGCTGGGATTGCGGCAACAACCTTGGTGAGGTCGCTCAAAAGCGGATACCGGCGGGAATTCTCCTTCCACCACATCAAACTACTCTTGTCAGTGTCCAACAAAGGCTCGGCATTGAACCTAAAGATTGACACAAAATGGTGCTTAATCCAATGGTGCGGAACAAACGTTCATGCTGCAAACGTAAGACAAATCACACACACACACAACACACACACACACACACACACACACACAACACACACACACACACACACACACACACACACACACACACACAAATATATATATATAGATAGAATACAAACTCACCTCCTCAGCTCGTCCTTGACAGCGCGCTCAGTGTTTTGCATCCATACTTGCCATTCGTCAGGAGGGGGTATATCGTCATCATCATCGCTGTCAACCATCCATGTGTCAACCGCTGGGATCCCTTGGGCGTGATCCGGCGAAGGATTACCATGGCATGCACGGCGGTGTTGCTCCTTGTGACGAGCCATTGCGACACACATGGGGATCAAGCATTCCTTCTTGTATTGCATTAAAACTGCGGTGGCCTCCTCGTCACTAACGTGGAGCTTCCCCAACCATGCTCCATCCTTGTAGTGCGGATCCAGCATGAACGCAACCATCATAGTGGCGGCTGACGTATCATACGTGACAAGCGGCTCCAAGAACGGTTCAAGGTGCTCTGAGATGGCCTCGTGCATGATACACTCAAGCTCAGTAAGATCGGCCTGCACATTGCAACGCGGATTAAAAGTTGCCAAGGACGGTTAATGTGCACACTAAATTAATACATGACCCCACCTCAAACTTCTAGTTCAAATCCGGTTTAGCGTAGGCCTCGTCAGCCAAGTACTCCTCAAGAGACTCCCCCATTAGCATAGACTTTGACACGCTGTCATCGACTTTGACCGGCACTGTCGGCATTGGGCGAGAGCACCACGAGGAGTCGAGCCGACAATCTCGACGTCATTCTCGTCGCTTGTCGATCCGTCAGAGGAAGAGCCAGCCATTGCGGCAAGAGCGAGGGGCGGTGCAACTGCAGAGACGCATAACGATAAAAGTTCGGGGCTCCGGAGTTGGAGCTGTGAAAAAAACTAGCTCACTCGCATCCTAACTTGTGTGGAAAGAGCGTCCACATGCGCATAACGCGGCCCTAAAATCTAAATGATTAAATTAAGTTGCGCTTAAATTGAATTTAAGTATTCTATTTAAGCCATTTTAGGCTTAATTAAGCCTAAACTATTTAAGCCGGAATATAAGCGGTTTCTGGCCGTCGCGTAATTAAGTTACGCTTAATTTAAATAAATTAATTAAGCGTTAATTGGGGACTTAAATTCATTTAAGCCCAACCCTGGTTTCGAGTTCCGACTGCCTTTTCATATTAATAACACATTTTTAAAATGTTTTTCGGCCTGCAATATAAACACATTTTCAATATTTTTTCGCTATCTATCAAAATTTCTTACAAGAAAAAGCAGTGGAGGCCACCAAGCAAAAAAGAAGAAAGGAGGAAAAAAAGTCTAAGCCCGAGGAACAGGAAGGCATGCCACAGCACCAGCACTGTCCTCCTGCAGAGCGTCGCGGAGATAAGAACCCAGAGTGCCATGAAGAGCAGCAGAAAGACGTTGCATGAATTCACGTCGAACATCCCCCTAAAAACGCCGAAACGGAAGAGAAGTAGATCGACGAACAAAATGCTGCATACGGACATAACTGTCAGAGCGCAACGAACGAGAGTCAGCGGCCCCCATGCCAGGGAAGCGACGAACAGCCACCAAAATAGCCAAGCGATCGACCAGCTCAGCCGCCTTTTTTCGCTATCGCATTTTGTAAGTACACCTGATCACAAGTATTGTTACACCAAGATAGCTGTATAGGAAAAGTACCTACCTGTACGTATGGGTACGAGATGATAAACCAATGCCGCTGATATACTCAAAAAGCGCGGACGTGAAAATATAAAATATCAGATATATCAGCAAGGGGCGTTATCCCGCTGCCGTATTCTGCTTTTCCAACGGCTCCACCAAGCTGTGCTACCGCATCCGCGTGGCAATTAAGTATCTATGCTAGCTGTTTTCGACGCTACTTTGGTGAAGCGTTGTTTATGAGGAGCTCGTGCCAAATTTGCTCGAGGGACCCTGGCGGATATAGCCGATGGAGTTCTATTTCACCTCTGAGGCGTGGTTGCTCGGCTCTATGCAAGCGTCGTACAGCGTCCTAATCCTTTACGCGGTCTCGACTCACGAGCAGCTTGTGACGTACCCTCTCTACACACTCGCCATATCATTTGTATGGCTAGTTTTGGCTAACGTTGTTCAGCCCATGGCAATCTGTCGGGTTGAAGACACTAGGAGGCGGACGGAGGAGCTACTGCGACAGCTTTTTCCGAACGCGACCATAGACCCCACTCACCTTCGAGTTCAGCCGCGTGAGGTGCGTCAAGCGTACTGGCAGGAAGGTGCACAAGCGCGGGCTGCTGCAGACCACAACGCCCTAGTTCTCAACACCCTCGCGTTCGCCCTGATGCATCGTCGCTTCATAGGTTATCGGCACAACTCTATCAGTTCAACGGAGCTGCTGCTTCATCAAGCTCCGCTGTTGCTCGCCAAAGTGATAGGGTACCTGACACCGGGGAGAAGTCCGAGGACCAGTTTCGTGCTGCTGATATTCTCTATGGCCGGGCAGATGCATATCCGAACAGTCGCCGATGTCATGGGATTTACTAGCCTGCACTCGTTCGGTGCATTGGGCTCAGCAATTATCCCCTTCGCGTATGCCATCGGCATGCTTGCTGTTGCGCCGTATACTGCCTCAGCCGACTGGGTGACCGCCATACTGTGGACCGTGTCCACGATATTGTTGGACGGCCTATTGCCGCATATAAGCTGCTGGATGCGGTCGTCTGGTGACGCGTCTACCTGCACGAAATCGAAGTCCACCTTGAACGTCCTGTGGCCGGGACTCGGGATCTTGTCTCGTGTCGGAGCTGGCCTTATGTATTGGTACTTGCGAGGGATGGGGGAGCTGCGATCTGTGGAAGATTTTCTGCTGAGACGCGAACGACGCTCCCAAGCTACACCCCCACAAGAATAGCAGGCGACGAAGTAGCATATGGGACGGCAACACGCTTGCGCACAACGGGTGCTGTTCCACAGGTAGTTCAGGTATCGCCGCCGCCGCGTCTAATTTCTTGTATCTTCATGACAGCGGCGGTTATTTGGCGTCAAATATGTCCTATCCAACATTGCCGGTAACAAATAAGCCAACTCGGGGGCATTCCCGCCATAAGCAGCGAGGCACCGCCGTGATAGTATGCGGCTGCGGCTGCATATTTTCAACCGAAGAGATTCGTCATTGTAGTTGCTATTCCTGAATCGTGGTGTTTTGTAAGTGTTTTTTTCTTGAGTGTACGATCAAGTGCCGCAGTTCCGCCTTCTCCGACGAGCGAGTGCTGGTGTGTGTGACGGGTTGCTTGACTGACTGTTTTCCAGGATCTGGTCGTGCCTTTCTTGCTTTCACTCTATTCGCTGCTGTCGTTCCATCTCTACCCTACCACCCTTTTCAGCTTTCCCGCGATGCGTCTTCATTGTTATTTTTCAAAGAACTGACATGTAACCCTTAGCAGCACAACTCTTTTCAAGGGTAGTGAAATAAGACATCACTTTATGGACAATTAGTGCCGCTGACCAAGGTAACTTTGTAGGTGTGTTTCGCATCTTCTGTTTTTGCTGCTCCCCTGCTGAATCACGGACCATTCCAGCACTACACAAGTCAATTGGCGATGTAGGTCAATATTTGATGTTTCTTATAAGTGGCGGTAATTCTCAGAAAATGAGGAGAGGAGAATAAGATACCACGAATAGTATATCCTTTTCGGGATGTTTTTCCTTCTCAGATTGGTTCAGTCTAATAAGAGTATTGACAGCTGCCGACCAGATCACGCACTTCTATCGGGTAAGCCTCCGAGGCTCATTGTTTGTGGTCTGTGACGGCTGAGACGGGGAGGGTATACGGAAGCTGACAGCGAAGGGGGCTGAGGAGTCAGACTATACGAGACGAAGGGTGGGGAGGGCGAGGCGGACTAGGGGTGCACTTGTGCGGTTCATATGAAGTGTGGGGGAGGACGCCGTGCCGAGGCATTGATTGGTGGTAATGAGGGAAGGTGGGTACCGCGACAGACGCAGTTCCACATATCATTGTGTAGAGTGGCGACGGCCGTGGTCGGCTCGCAGGCGACGGCATTTACATGCGCTTTCAGGGGTCAGGGTCTGAAGAAGTGATGATGTTTGCAGTCGTGCTTGAAAGTGTATTGGGCAGCAGCACACGCACAGGTACATTTTTCAAAAGAAGGGCAAGAGAAGGGTGGCCACCACCTAGAAAACAAGGAATGACATCTTCATTGCCTTTTTCATTCGCCGTGATTGATGCTTGTTACTCTCCACATTTGATGTGTCGAAAGCGCTGCATTATCCCCCCCCCCCCTCTCATTTGCTGAGGCTGCAGCAGCGCGACCTCCGTTTGGAAGGCTGTCGCCTGCGTATCCATCGGTTCATCAGCAATTGCGTTCCTGTGAATGAATATCTGCCAGGTTTTCATTTTATAACCTGGAAGGAATAATACCCGCGGCAGGAAATTCTCTCAATGTGACACGCGATACGATATGCGCGGCATCCTCGTCTCCCTAACACTGCTGTCCGCCAGGGGTCATTCCCTATTGCTGTTCATTCCCGATTCTAGCCAAGCACTCTAGAATCAGACGAGCGGCCCCCACTGGAGCGGAGGGACCATATTTTATTATTCTCCAATATAACATTAATTATTATTATTAATTGCAGGGTGCCGCATGTGCTTGAAATATCTATTTGGCAAATTTCATTCTCTTTCCTGATGAGTATCACTATTATAATAATACAATAATATTTACTCCTTAATATTCTGAAGTGCAGTGTTCGGACTGTACGTTGGTAATAAAAATCATTTGCAGTCCGTCACGCAACCTTAAGAACATGGCACTACACTGCCGCCCGAGATCAACTTAAACAGTGTCGTCCCGGTGAGACAGCGAAGTTCACCTACGACGCGCTGCGTTTTGCCGCTGTCCGTAGACAAACGCCTGCACAGACTTGAGCTCACCCATGCCCCGCAGGTACCACAGCAGCAGGCCAGCGGACAGGCTCGGCATCATACCAAGCCCCAACAGGAGCCACTGGGCCTGGACAGCAGGGGCCTTGTAGCCTGCCGCCTCGCCATGTGCCTGCCAGCAGCGTAGTAGTGACAACATGCCGTCCACGACTACCATAGGGACTGTCCACAGCAGCGCGGTTGTCCAGTCCGCGGACGCTGTGCGGGGCGCTACAGCAATCACGCCGAGTACGTAACCAAAGGGCACGCCCAGAGAGCCCAGTACTCCATATTCATACAGGAAACTCATCCCCCTGAGTTCTAAAATAGCTCGCAAGTAAATTTGGCTGGCTATCGCGGAAAATAGGATCCAGAAACTGGTTCTCGGCCCCCGCCAAGGCGTTGCCACTGCAATCACTTTACTCAGCAGCGTCGGGGACAGGTGGGTCAGGATCTCCCTTGCATCCATCATGCGCCCCACAAAACGACGGTATATCAACCCACAAACCAAGACGTTGAAGACTAGGGCGGCGCGGTCTGTGGAGGCTCGATGGGGCCGACTGTCTTCCCAGTATATTTGCAGTACCGCCGGAGGGTGTATCCGTAGTACCTGCGCGTCGATGCTAGCTGTCGAGTATTGGTCCTTCAGCAGCGCCTCCGTCAGTACGCGGGTTGTCTCGATTCGGCGCACAGCTGCAGGCAGTGCCATGTTCACAAGCAACAGCCAAAGGGTAGAGACAATGAATGTGTAGAGAGGGAGCGTCGTGACCTGCTGTCCGGGGGTGACCGCGAAAAGGAGGATGACGCTGTACGCCGCGTACATAGTAGCCCGCAGCTGCCGTTCCTCGCTAGTACTAGAGTTCCAGTCGCCGCGGCTAACAGGAAAATCCAACGCAAAAAGCGGAGTTTCTGGAGCTGTAGTATGATCAGGGGTTGTGTCTTGTGCATTAGGTGCAGCATTCACTGTGCTCATTGTCACCGCCGAGGTATGTGTCTTCCGGTGCAGAGTGAGCTAGTTTCAGGCGTAGCCACGTCTCTCATCACCCGCCGCCCCATATATTCACAGTACAACCTGAAGTATTTTACTGGCGCTATTAACGAATAATAAAAATGAGGCGCCCTGTAGGTACAGGTAGTATTCGATCGCATGCTCAAGCACTAAAGGAGACAGTGCTAGCCTTGTAGACCGCCGCGAACTGGCGGCCAAAAGGCCGCGGCGGTGTTCTAATAAGCGGTTTGTCCGGATTGCAGGCGCGTCATTATATAATTGTTCTACGGGTACTTTGAGTCTGTGGCCGTGCGGCGGCGGGCGGATGATACAACGATGAGAATTACATTTCAAATTTTTACAGGCTTGGGTTATAATAGTTTACATACGGCAGCTGAGGGCTCCGTTCTCCCAGCAAAAGTATTTTATATCATCACATGAATTATCGGCTGAATAATAAAGGGCCGGCAGAATAAATGGGGCCTTGTCCAGCAGTAGGCATAAAAGCCTTTCAACGAATAAGACAGTGTCCACGGCTCGCGCGAGCCCTTCACCGAAAATATCGGTTTTCCAGGTCTTCCGATTACGTTACCCGGCTCGAGAGCAGTGTACCGGCCAAAAAGGAACACGGCTCGCGGGCTCGCGGCACAAGCCGTGTTGGCGCGTTCCTTTAAGGCCGAGCCGTGTACCGGAAGGAGGTACACGACTCTAGCGCCGAGGGAAGTGGACACGGCATTGATGGGGGATGTGGTTGTGCGCTTTAGTTTTTGCGAGTGCTTGGTGAAGGTGAGGGTGGTGTTGAGGTCAACTCCGAGGACCCGGTACGACTCCGAGGGGTCGATGGAGGGGATGGGGGAATTGAGCGTGTTAATGGTAGCGAAGAGTTTTTTGTAAGCGGGATGCGAAGAAGGTGCGGTTGGATAGTGAGAGGGCGTTGCCTTTGCTCCATAGTGCGCCGGGAATGCAACATTTTTTACGTTGACGGTCATACTACCCGTCTACGCGCGAAAGAGGGAGAGCTTTTGGATTTGGACAGTCATGTTGGTGGGAGAGCCCGTAGCGAGGCTGAGGTCGTCGGCGTATCCGTGGCCATGGTAGGTCGCCGAGGGTTTTGAGGGGACGGTGAGCGTTAGTGGTGGGGGTGCCGCGGCGGTCGCCATGGCCACCGATTGTGAGCCATCGGAGAAAGGGTTCGAGGAAAAGAGTAAGTAGGAAGGGGGAGAGGGTGTCTCCGTGTAAGGTTCCACGGTTTATGTCGATGGATGGGGTGGAGTCGTAGGGAGTGATATAGTCGGTGGTAGATACCCAGTAGAGTTGCTCGCAAGTCTTTACAAAGGTGGGGGGCATACCGAGTTGGCGCATGTGCTTGAACATAATACGGTGGTCGGCGGCGTTGAAGGCGCTTTTGAAGTCCGCGTACATGATGTAGACGTACTTTTTGGAGAATTTTGCGTCCTCCATCATGTGGCGGTTAGCCTCTGAAAGCTAAACGCTAGCACAAATCTGTTCTAATCTGTCTAGTTCTGTTGTTGAAAGATGGCAATTGAAGTTTGTCGAGAGGCAATTGAAGAAAGATGTTTCACTGCTGTACTTGGGCAGTAGATGTTGTAAATGAACAAAGGAATTGTTAAAAGGTTCTGTCACCTCCCTCTACTGCACTGGGCTTAAATAGGTTTTAGCCCAGACTAGTCACGCCTGCAAGCTACGCTTACGTGTCAGGCGTTAGTGCTGCTCAACCGTCGTCATCCGCCTCGAGACGCGGCCTGCCTAGCATTGGGTTTCACGACGCGGCTCCTTCTGCATTGGAGAGCTCGTTCTGGCGCGTCATCTGGCTGGTTAGATTAATTATGCATATCTGTACGTACCGGGAGGTACTGGTCGTACTGTAGCATCAGCACCATTACAATATTGCAGTAGCGACGTACCCACGAGTATACGTCCATCCTGTGGAAAAGCACGAATTGATATCCGTAACGAGTACCTGTACAATGTCATGCAATGTACTGTTGCAGGACTGTACTCGTCACACTCGTACCCTCCCCCTCTTGACAGATCAATGAGGCCGCCGCGAGGCAGACCTCCGTGGTTCTTGGCTCCTATACTGAAGCAGTTACTGGGACTCAGGAATGCGCGCTGGGAAAGCGTGCATGAAATCAATGTACGCCTGAGTCTTGGCGAACTTGCGCCATTGGGGCGTCTCCAAGAATTCTTGTAACGCAATTGTTCGATGCACCTCGTTCAACCGGTGCCATACAGGTGGAATGTCGTCATCACTGAAGTGCGTCATGAAGAGCAAATATTTGCCTCGTCGCCCTGGTAGCGACTTGATGCACACAGCAGAGATGTGTGAGACGTCGAACTCCTCGTCGTCTCCTTCAGGTACAGTTACCGGAACAGCTGGTCGTAATGGAGCGGTAGAGCAGGGCCGTAAATTGTTAACATGGAACACAGGATGTAAGCGTACTGTCGCTGGTAGTTTCAATCTGTAACTGTGTTTTCCAATCTGCTCCTCCACCGGAAAAGGGCCGAGCTGTCTGTCTCTGAGTTTCCTGTTCGGTTGTCCTCTGAGAAAAAGATTTGCTGTGACGATTGACACCTTGTCTCCCTTAGCGAAGTGTGGCGCTGTTGACGGTTCTGTGCGCGCCTGCATCTCGTCCTTATGTAGCTGTAACACAGAGCGTACCAGGCTGTGTACTTCCTGTAACAATCTCAACCGTTCTGTTGCTTCTTGCGAAATTGGAATCGATGGTCGCATGCTGAAGAGCAGATCAGGAGGCTCCTCAGGAGAAAAACCAAAGTTAGCCTCGAACGGTGTGTGCTCAATTCCGAGTGCACGCGAAGCATTGTACGCAAACTCCACTTGCGGTAAAAGTGTCGTCCAATCAGATCCATCATAGCAATAGAAGCAACGAAGAAGCTGTTGAAACGTGCTGTTCACGCGCTCTGTCAGTCAGTCTGTTTCTGGGTGTCGACTGGTAGACATGTTCAGACGCGTTCCAAGGCGTCTCCAAAGGGTCTGCCAGAAGGCGCTGACAAATTTCGGGTCGCGGTCGCTGATTAGCACACGGGGCAGTCCATGTAAACGGTAAACTCCCTGTAAAAACAAAGTTGCAGTTTCTTCGGCAGTAATCGACTCTGTGCATGGCAGAAAATGGGCCATTCGAGTTAGATGGTCTACTACAATCAGCACACTGTTAAAGCCGTTGCTCTCAGGCAAGTGTGTCAGGTAGTCAAGACCAACTGTGTGCCACGGTCTGAGTGGAACAGGCAATGGGTAAAGAGTCGCGGCCATCTGCGGTCGAATCTTTGCTCGTCGACATACGACGCAGCGTTCACAAAAATCTTTCACGTCTTGGCGGATTCGTTTCCACCAGAATCTGTCGAGTGCTTTAGCAAGAGTGCTAGCAACTCCTCTGTGACCGGCTGACGAACTTTCGTGCAGCTCTGCGATCAATCTCAGTCGGAGCTCAGAGTTCTGTGGAATACAGAGGCGATTGAGGCGCCAAAAGTACCCGTCTCTGGCTTCTATCCGGCTGTCTCTTGTCCACTCACCATCGTCCCCATAAAACGAATCTCGTGAGAACCCCTCGCGAATGAGATCAGCGAACTCAGGGCTCAGCTGCAACGCGTTAACAGTCAGTGAATTTAACTGTGCGTCTTCAAACAGCAGCTGGGACTTCCGTCGTAATTCTCGATCTGACGGAACCTCGCCATCCCAAAATAAGGGTACTGTGGCCTGAGGTACGAAGTCTGGACGCCGGCTTAACGGGTCGGCTTCGTTCAGAGCTCCCTTGCGATATGCAAGTGTCATCGAGCCCACAAACGGTTGCAAATCCCGCAGGTATCTTGCTTGCCGCTTGTTCAGCCTGTTGTTCGGTTGCCTGAGCAGATGCCGCAGTGTGTCGTGGTCTGTTACGACAAGGAACTTAGAACAGCCTTCAAGATAGCACCTCCAATGCTTGACGGCTTCGCATACGGCCAAAGCTTCTAAGTCGTACGCAGAGTAAGTGTTACCACGCTCAGCTGGATTCAGCTTACGCGCCCAGTAAGAGACTGGTTGAAAACCGCCTCCTTGGTCTTGCAACAAGACTGCTGCAATCCCCACTGTTGAAGCATCTGTAGCCACGGTGAACGTCGCGTCCGAGCCGACCTCCGGAAGGATCGGGCATGGCGCGGAAATGAGCCGTAACTTGAAAGTCTCAAAGGCTTCCAAACAGGCAGGCGTTAGCGTAACCTTCTGTGGCTGGGACTTCCGCAGTAAGTCCGTCAATGGAGCCGTAAGGTCGCTAAAATGGTGTATGAATCTGGCGTAGAAGTTGCAGAATTGTACGAAACTGCGAACCTCCTTCTGCGTCTTGGGCACTGGCCAGTCTGCAACGGCCTCGACTTTCTTTGTGGAAACCGAAATTTTTCCGGCTGACACAGTGTAGCCCAGATACTCCATTTCTTGCAATCCGAAGAAGCATTTCTTAAGGCGTAATTTCAGCCCTTCCTCCTTGAATCGCTGTAGCACTAGACGTAGGTGCTCCAGGTGCTCTTCCAGGGTTCGACTGTAGACACAGACGTCATCAAGGTAGACTGTCACGAACTTGTGTAAAAAGTCGCGAAGTATGTCGTTCATCATCCTCTGAAATGTAGCTGGTGCGTTACACAGCCCAAACGGCATGGCGACCCATTCCATTAAGCCATCAGGGGTCTGAAAAGCCGTCTTGTGAACGTTCTGATCACGCACTCGAACTTGCCAGAATCCAGAAGCGAGGTCGAGGTGTGTGTAAAAGTTCGCGTCCTTAAGTTCGTCCAGAGTGTCGTCCACACGCGGTAGCGGGTAAGCATCTTTACGCGTAACCTCGTTAAGACCACGGTAGTCAATGCACAGACGTAGCGAGCCATCAGCTTTTCGCACAAAAAGAATTGGCGAGCCGAACTCACTGTAGCTAGGACGGACCAGACCAGCGTCCACTGCGTCTTTGAGCTGTCGATTAAGCTCAGCGCGCTCTGCGGGTGACAATCTGTTCAGACGTTGACGTCGCATCGGGCCAATTGTTTCAATGGGATGATCCCACTGTCGGCTTACAGGTGGAGAGTCGACAGGTTGCAATAACTCCGGGAAGTCATCAAAGAGTAAAGACCGGAAGTTGTCCTGTTGTTCTGCTGTTAGTTCCTCTCCAGTGTGAAAGTCTGTCGTTTGTTCAGCGACTGACGTAAGTTCAATGACGTAAAAATCAGCATGACGTCCCCTGCTGCGGCGCGTCTTGCGCATAAGCTTCTGAACTTTCGTAGATGACAGGAGTAGACACTCAGGGCGTCGTTCCTCAAGTGTAGTCTCCACTGCTGTGCCGTCCATTAGTGTAAAAATTCTGGTTGTACCAAATTGTAAAGAGGCATGTTCGTCATCAAGCCATGGTAAACCCAGGATTAAATCAGCTGTGCGTAAATCACGTAAGACGTTGAAAGTCCGTTTAAACTCGTGTCGAGCCAGCTCAAAAGTGACGTCACAGACTGTCGTAGAAGTCACTCGTTGTCCGTTAGCGAGTCGAACTGGAGTCTTACTTGCAGACTTCCGAGTCTGTAAAGCAAAGCGTTGTACAAAGTCCTCTGACACAAAATCAAGTGTCGCAGCGCAGTCCACTAATACAGAAATTTGGTGTCCGCCATCAGGAGTTTTTACAATCAGCTCAGTTCGAATTAACGGGCGAGCTTCCGTGAGGTCAATCAGTAGGGCTGTAGCTGGCGAAGAAAAATGTCGCAGCGTAGCGATGGAAGGTTCCGAGTCGTCTGTAGGTACAGGTACCGAGTCGGGTTGATCAGGTGCTGTAGGTTTTGGTGAGTCGTTAAACGCACAATCTGCGTCGACTAACCACAGCTGTACAGGCCAAGGGGCTGGAGCAACCACCTCTTGATTCGCTGGGTTTTCCAGTGACTGACGTGTAAAAAGCTGTGTCCTTGCTGGGAATTCTTGATAGAGTTTCCAGTGCTTAGTCACCTGAGTAAATTTCGCCCACTTCGGTAGTACAAATACAGCCATCGTAGATGTCGGAGATGTTCGACGACAATCCTCAAAATGCTGCGCAATCTGCTCAGCTAACTCCCAGGGTGGGTTGATGAACACCCTCTCTCCTGTTAAGTCTCTGTCTAGAATCGAGTCACTCGGCGAACAGTGAGGTAAGTCACCGTGCGAGTTAAGACCTTCATCATCAGCACATCCCTCCAACGTGAAGTTGAATCGTGCATGCAGAGGGTCAAAGACTGAGTCAACCAGTTTCCAATCAACTGAACGTCTGGTTACAGGTTTACGACTCTGTCTCTGCTTAGTCTGACGACGACGACCTGCTACTTGCGTTACATGAGTCGCAACTGTAGTCGATGGAGATGTCGAAGGTGTTTCGATGACCTCTGTCGCTAACAGTGTCTCAGAATGAACAGTAGATGTAGCCGGCTGCTCCAGTTCATTTGTAGAACAGCCTTGCCACCATCATTGTTTCTTAGGTTGCATCGGTGCCTTGCCCTTGAACTCCGGGCATTGGAACAAACGGTGTCCCTTCTTGTGGCACTTGAAGCAAAGTCCCTCGTCCATGTGTCGCTTACGCTCCTCAGCTGTCATTGCATTTGCGATTGAATTAAAATCTTCGCGGCCGGATGTCTGACCACGTCCACCATTGTTACCACCACGACCACCATTGTTACTACCTCCACGTCCACGTCCGCGGCCACGTCCACGGCCAGCTTTGTTACGTTTCCAGGCGTTAGAGGCTTCCTCGAAAGGGTCTTCAAGGTTGCGCTTGCGTGTGGGCTGGGCAGATGGTCCAGCAGCAGACCTTGCATTGCCTAGTTCCGGCGAGTCTGTCACGATGTCATTCAAAAAGTTTTGTAGCTCCACGAGTGTAATCTGGTAACCTTGTTGAGCTCGGTGTGATCTCGCCAGTCTCTGGAGGTCCACGTTTGCAAGGCCAGTAATGAAGCGTACACACTGTACTTCAGCTGTCAGGTCTTGACGAGAACGACGTAAGTAGTCGTTGTACTTCTTAGTAAAAAGCGCGTAACTCATCGTGTTGCTCTGCGTAAAGCTTAGCAAAGCGTTAATTGCGTCGTCCTGAATGTTCGGAAGAAACGTCGACTTGCGTATCTCCGCAACAAGCTCGTTGTACGTAGATGGAATTGGAGGCCGATTTTTCCGGTTCAACCACCACCCACCTAGGTGTCCAGAAAACTGTGAAGTAACCCAGAACACTGCATCGTACGAGTCAGCAGCAATCCCTAGCATTATAAAACGCTGAGGCTGTGCTTCGAGCCAATCCTCTAGTAAAGGTGGGTCTTGACCATTCTGGTACGGTGAAGTAATAGCTGCCTTACGCTGAGTCTCCGTAAGGGTCACAGAAAGTCCAGCCAAGTTGTGGGTAGGCATCGGCCTTCCCACTCGTAAATCAGTAGGTCCTACACCAGTCAGTCGATTAATGTGTCCGAGAATCAGTAGCCATACAGAACCAGAGTCGACCGTCGTAAACCGGGTGTACATGTGGAACTGCCTCGGGATAGACGTGTCGTCTTGCATGGCTGGAACATGTTGTGTAATTGCTCGATAAAAAGATTCCCACTGTGTCACGTAACCAAAGTGAAGTAATTCACTCTTGTGCTTCTCAGCACGAAGTAACCCCTTCTGTGAGGGCGTAAGTGTCAGACCGTCAATGTTGATGGTTTCCGGGACGACGTAGGTGCCATCCGGATTAACTGTCGACTGTGCCAAAACAGCCTGCTCGACCTGAGCAGGTGTACGTAAGTTGTTCGTAGCAAACAGGACAGGAATAGAAGCCGAGTACACGTAGACAAGCTGTCGTCCTTGAGGTAGCGTAACGTTAACAGGTTCA
Source organism: Tetraselmis chui (assembly GCA_026401115.1). Taxonomy (NCBI): domain Eukaryota; kingdom Viridiplantae; phylum Chlorophyta; class Chlorodendrophyceae; order Chlorodendrales; family Chlorodendraceae; genus Tetraselmis; species Tetraselmis chui. The sequence goes on from JAPMLY010001339.1 coordinate 55,160, forward strand.
CCACTCAACAGCGTCAAATCATCCGGTGTCAAAACAAGACCGGTCTCCTCGTGTAACTCGCGAATAGCAGCGTCGACAGGCTCTTCGTTAGGTAAGACAGAGCCAGCTGGGAACCAAGTTTTACCAGAACGAGGCTCACGCTGAAACACCAACTTCAAATCCGACGATTTAGTTCCTCCGACGTGAATTACTAAAACCACGTAATGTCCAGCTCCGAGAGAAGCCATCTCAAATCAAGCAAACAGCGTCGAGCAGATCAACGAGCAACGAAAGCGTGCGTCGACCAAAGAGCTCCGAAACCAGTGTGGCGGTTAGCCTCTGAAAGCTAAACGCTAGCACAAATCTGTTCTAATCTGTCTAGTTCTGTTGTTGAAAGATGGCAATTGAAGTTTGTCGAGAGGCAATTGAAGAAAGATGTTTCACTGCTATACTTGGGCAGTAGATGTTGTAAATGAACAAAGGAATTGTTAAAAGGTTCTGTCACCTCCCTCTACTGCACTGGGCTTAAATAGGTTTATGCCCAGACTAGTCACGCCTGCAAGCTACGCTTACGTGTCAGGCGTTAGTGCTGCTCAACCGTCGTCATCCGCCTCGAGACGCGGCCTGCCTAGCATTGGGTTTCACGAAGCGGCTCCTTCTGCATTGGAGAGCTCGTTCTGGCGCGTCATCTGGCTGGTTAGATTAATTATGCATATCTGTACGTACCGGGAGGTACTGGTCGTACTGTAGCATCAGCACCATTACAATATTGCAGTAGCGACGTACCCACGAGTATACGTCCATCCTGTGGAAAAGCACGAATTGATATCCGTAACGAGTACTTGTACAATGTCCTGCAATGTACTGTTGCAGGACTGTACTCGTCACAATCATCTTCATGATGGAGGCGAGGGCGTCGTGGATGCTACGTTGGAGGCGGAAGCCGTCTTGTTGGTCGCTGAATATGCCGTGGGTTTCTTCATATTTAGAGCATGCATCTTTGATAAGTGCGGTCCATAGCCTTAGTAGGTTGTTCATGAGAGCGATGGGGCGGTAGTAGTCGAGGAGGGCCGTGTCGGAATCGGGAACGGATAGTTACACGTAGGTCGTGCCGGCCCCACAAGGGGGCCGGCTGTGGTGACTAGAGAAGTGAGAAGAGAGAGATGGCGGCCGGTGAAGGCACCGGCAGGGCCGGCCGACCGCCACTAATAGGGAATAGAGTACCACTAATAGCATAACACTAAGTACAAGAATGACAACTAGCTACCTTACTTGTACATAAGCACTAGGCAACTGTGCTAACATGTTGGGTCACCTTTTTGGTGCAATAAGCATGTGTTATTGTGGCACCATTCAAGTGGGATGTATGCCTTGTGGGCGAGAAAGGTGTGGCGGTTAGCCTGTGAAAGCTAAACGCTAGCACAAATTTGTTCTAGTCTGTCTAGTTCTATCGTTGCAAGATGGCAAAATGATGTTGTCGAGAGGCAATAGTGAAAGATGTTTCACTGCTGTACTTAGGCAGTATATGTTGTAAGTGAACAATGGAATTGTTAAAAGGTTCTGTCACCTCCCTCTACTGCACTGGGCTTAAATAGGTTTATGCCCAGATTGCTCACGCCTGCAAGCTACGCTTACGTGTCAGGCGTTAGGGCTGTCTAACCGTCGTCATCTGTCTCGAGACGCGGCCTGCCTAGCATTGGGTTTCACGACGCGGCTCCTTCTGCATCGAAGAGCTCGTTCTGGCGCGTCATCTGGCTAGTTAGATGAATTATGCATATTTGTACGTACCGGAAGGTACTAGTCGTACTGTAGTATCAACACTCTTACAATATTGCAGTAGCGACGTACCCACGAGTATACGTCCATCCTGTGGAAAAGCACGAATTGGAATCCGTAACGAGTACCTGTACAATGTCCCGCAATGTACTGTTGCAGGACTGTACTCGTCACACTCGTACCCTCCCCCTCTTGACATATCATTGAGGCCGCCGCGAGGCTGGCCTCCGTGGTTCTTGGCTCCTTTACTTAAGCAGTTACTGGGACTCAGGAATGCGCGTTGGGTGAGCGTGCATGAAGTCGATGTACGCCTGAGTCTTGGTAAACTTGTGCCATTGGGGCGTCTCCAAGAATTCTTGTAACACCATTGTCCGATGCACCTCGTTCAACCGGTGCCAGAAAGGTGGAATGTCGTCATCACTGAAGTGCGTCATGAAGAGCAGATATTTGCCTCGTCGCCCAGGTAGTGACTTGATGCACACAGCAGAAATGTGCGAGACGTCAATCTCCTCATCGTCTCCTTCAGGTATAGTCACCGGGACAGCTGGTCGTAGTGGAGCGGTAGAGCAGGGTCGCAAGTTGTTAACATGGAACACAAGATGTAAGCGTACTGTCGCTGGAAGTTTCAACATGTAACTGTGTTTCCCAATCTGCTCCTCTTCTGAAAAAGGGCCGAGCTGTCTGTCTCTGAGTTTCCGGTTCGGTTGTCCTCGCAGAAAAAGGTTTGTTGTGACGACTGACACCTTGTCTCCCTTGGCGAGATGTGGCGTTGTAGACGATTGCGATAGCAACTTTTGTTGCGATCCAAGGGCCACGACAATCAGCGATTGACACACAGAAGATCTCATTAACACATTCTTGAGCCAACGACCTACGATGATATAACGGCTCGGATGGTACCGAAGGGGACGCTCTCAAATCATTTATTGGTGCCCTACCCGAAAATGGGACGACGTGTACCTCGACCCGCGTGGATGGGTAAAGGACCTACCGACGCCCTGCTCCGAAGGATTACCACCATCGATCGTCACCATATCGTGCTTGTGGCGACCACGCCACGACGAAGGCCACCGGTTTCTAACAGAGGAGCGACGCATCATGTCACAAGACCAGTATCGACACCTACTCTATTATGAAACGTTTCATGTCACCGTCGATACGGCTCAAGAAACTTTTATGGACGCGATTTCTCCGGAGACCTATTCCTCAAAAAAAGAAGCGGACTCATGGGGTAAATTTGACGCGACTAGGAAAACGCCCATGACATGGTGCAATGCACACGAGGAGAAGCTCACTTACCTACGACGTTTCAAGTGCGAGAAGCTGCTCACCGGAGAAGAACAGGTCGCCGAGCGTATCGCATACTATTCTTCGATTCGCATGCGGGAGAACGGAGCGCGAACGGGGTCGACGGGCTTCTCGCAATGCTCGTCGACAAAGGCCTCGAAATCAGCCTACACGCAGCAGCAAAGACGTACGTGTCGGCCCAATTCAAAAACCCACGAAGAGGAGGAGGAGTCAACCCCAACCCATACAACAAGGGCGACCAAGCGGGAGGCCAACCTAAGGACAAGGGGACGGCACCAATCAAGGGAAAACCGGGGGCAAAGCTTGACAAGCTCCAGCCCCGCCCACACCCTAAAGTCGAAGCCGAGCACGAAACACAAGGCTGACGGGGTGAATCGCCGGCCCTATTCCTACAAACCAGACTCCGCCTTCATGCGTCATCGCTTGCGGCGAAGTTAGAAAGAATGGGAGAATATCGGCGCGAGCGAGCAAGTCCTACAATGAATTCGGGAGGGAGTCTATCCCGTTTCGACACAACCGACCGCCACCAACATTCACCCAAGGCGTGTCACTAATTAACGCAACACCGGAGCAACTCGCGTTTGTCCACGCGGAACTAGCAAGATTCGTTGAGACAAGACTGTGGGAGCACTCTACAAACAACATGTGCGTTTCTAGGCTGTTTCTCGTTCCGAAACCCGGAAAGAACCAATGGCGTCAATCTATAATTTATGCTACCTAATCGAATATTGCACAAGAAAACGCCAAAAAATAGAGACTTTAATACGCGTCCGGCACCTCACGCGTCGCGGTAACGAAATACCTAGCTTCGACCTGAAAGACGGGTTCTACGCTTTCGGGATTGCCCCGGAGTTTCGTGACTACGCTACGGTCAACGTTCGCGACCTACTCTATTGCCAATGGGGTGGTCGCTCTCACCTTTTCACTCTAACCGCCTCACGGAGACCTTCGTGCGCCACCTTCGGACATCAGGGGAACCATCGAGCCCCCCCCCCACCCGTATCCATTGCCTACAGACATGACACTACCTCAAAAGAAGCGACAGAGAGGAGCGAGGGTGCTACCGTGAGTCGACGATTTTCTTTTGCTTCGCCTCATCGGAACAAGAAGCACTCAAAGTCCGCGACCGCCTCAACAAACTGATCGGCCGTCTCGGACTCTTGCCTCACCCGACTAAGGGCTTAAGGGAGCCAACGTAGTATGGGATCCCATGGGCATCGATATCGACTAAGCAACGGGTAATTTACTTCGTCCCCACGGACAAGCTACAGAAGATCATCACTCAAGCAAGACACCTCATCGGGACGCCTCATTGCCCCGTCACTGTATTCCACAAATTGAACTATTGAAATTGAAATTGTTTACACCATGTACCGTATGCGCCGGTTTACACCAAATACCGTATGCGCCGGTTGCTGTCTTTGGGCCCTCCCAACAATGCCATACATGAAACTTACAATTTAGGGCTAGACCGTTAACCACCTACATCCAACCTCTCCAAGGGTGTGGGGGCGTTTTACTCCCCCCCTGGGAGGGTGCGATGCAGGGTTAAGACGGTGTGCAATCACGGGCGTGCGAAGGTGCACAGTGTGGGGGCGCGTCGAGAGGTCGTGCGTGATTTGATGCGGTATACAAGTAGGAGATGGTGTAGCCATTGGACAGTGTGCGTGTGGAGTTGTGCGAGTATGCGAGATGTGTCGAGTCGTGCTTTGGAGATGAGTTTGTCTGGGGGGTCGGTGCGGAGTGTGAGGAGAGAGCTGAGACTTGCGATGGTGGATGAGTGCGGTGTACCCGTGCGGCTCATGACGATGGGGGGGATGTCGACCTATGTACATGGCCAGTGGTTGCGGATGGCATTTGCGAGGGATGTGTATTAGGCTCTAATCAGGTGGGTTGTTTGGGAGAGGTTGTGGTCAATGCAGTACTTCCACTCCCCTATCTGAATTTTCTTAATTGACGAGTATCGGCGTCGGCCGTTTGTGTGACCGACAAATCGAGGTTCGAGGAGGCGGATGAAATCGGGTTTGTGCGCCGGGGGTCGCAGCGCAGGGGGGAGAATCCCAGGGGGGAGGATGGCGGGGCACGAGGTTAGGGAATCGGGCGAGAGACCTTCGTCAGCAGCAACAAGGCGGGTAGGCATGTGGGTGGGGTGAGGGGGGTGACAGTCAATAGGGGTGCGGGTGGGAGTGGGAGAGGTGAATGACTTGATGGGTTTGTTACCGAAGTTTGCAGTGATGGTCTCCCATCGACCGCCGTTGTGGCGTTCCAGTAGGAAGAGTAGGAGTTGTAGCGCGTTGTTGTGGCGGTCCTGTCTTAGGCCGGACATGGTTGGGCAGTTACCGGCCATGTGGCCGTTGCTAGTGAATTGGCCACACATGGGACAGCGCAGGGTGGGGTTGTGTGTGAGGAGGCGGGTATTGTGGACTCCCCACACGAATTCTTGCTTGTGAGTGAATTGGATGTTGGTTAGTGCTGTGTGTTTTTTTGTGGAAAGTGAAGTCCGCACCGTCCTCCGCGGCGCGGGCGAGGAGGGCACCGCGTTTGGATGTTTGTGAGAGGGGTGTGTGTGTGTGCTTGGTGCTGTGGGTGTGAGCGTCAGTTTTGAGGTTGGTGTACCTGTAGGGTATGGCTTCCCCTAGGGTTTGTGGAATGAGGGTGTATGGCCAGGTCCAGTGGCCTATCGACACTTCTGAACCTGCGGTGTATGTTGTGTCGGGTGGGTGTTCATCTGCAACTTGGTTAGCCAGTGTGTCTGCGAGGTCGTTTTCGAGTGAGTGGTTGTGTGCTTTAATTTTGCCGAGGTGTGTGCGGAGGCCTGCGTTGCAACGGGTTTTGAGGGTGTCTATGATGGATAGGAGGGTGTCGCGGTGGATGTTGTGTCTATAAGCGGATGGGCAGTTTAAGTATCCTTGTATGAGGCGGAGGGAGCACGCACTATATGTAAGGAGGTGGGTGCGGCCAAGTTGGAGGTCTATATCTATGCCAACCACTTCAGCGCGATTAATTGTGTGCGAGGAAGGCTCCACTCCCACATCGGTATGCCTCCTCACCCCCTCCCCCACCACCTGCTCCATCTGTCATGACCCACTGCACACAGAACCCGCCTCCATCTGCTGCACATGCCCGCACTTTGCCATACATTCCCAATGCCGCCCAGCTCAGGGACCCGCCACATGGCAGTGCGAGTGGTGCGCTCGCGGCCAACACCACGACCTCACCCCGCCTCCACGACCTCACCCACCTCCACGAGGTCCAGTGGGCCCCATGCCTACAACTACACGACACAATCAGTGAGACCCCCTCCGGCCCCACCGCCCTCACCGCATTTAACTCCGGCTATGTCCCCTCCACCACACCCATTCTGCCAGAACCAGGTCCCCCTCCGTGGTCACACCCCCTAATCTCATTTAACCACGACACCATCAGCCCCGACCTCGACATGCTCCCTACCGGTAAGTTCGCCATCCACGCACACCCATCCCTCCACGACACAACCATACTATGCACTCCCGACGGCCGCGCGGTGCCCACCCTCAACGGCCCTCGCGTCCGCCATCTCTACCAACTCTTTCGCCCCGACCTCTCGCAGCACACGTTCGAGGAGGAGGTCTACCACCTCCTCACTCGCCTAGGCTCCCGCTCGGAAATCCACTCACCCACACCCGCCACAACCACCCGTAACATATGGGCCACCAGAGAAGACCTCCTCACAGCTCTCCGTCACACATTCCACATCCAGACAGAACTCTACTCCGACCGCCTCAATAAATCCCTCCACTCTAACATTTACCACTCCCTCTACCCCGAAGACATAGTGTTCTCATCCAGCGGCAGCAATGCCCCACACACATGGCAAGGTACCAACATTGCCAACCCTGAATACGACCACGAATGCATGGACGCAATCACCAGCGCACACCTCACAGCCCCTCACACACCCAGCGCAACCATCCTCATACTCCCTCACTGGGAACACACACACCATACCGCCACTCCAAATACATCACCTCCCCATACACCCACCACCTCTACACCCTCCCCAACGACGCAAACACCTTCCTTCCCCCTAACCAACACACAGGCACCCCCACCCCTACCCCATTCGGCACACGATGGATGGTCGACATATACCTCGTCGCCAACCCCCTCGCACTCTCCACCCTACCGTCACCCACAGCCATGACCGCACTCCATATTCCATAACACTCTCGAATCTATCTACGACACTCACCTCCCCAACCCCGACATCACCGCCCCTCCTCCTCACCTCCTCGAAACCTACTCACCCCACTCAGCAGGCATATACCACCTCCCCCCATACCCGACTCACCCCATCACATACCCCCTCCCGGAACGCATGCAACTAACATACCACCCCACCAGAGGCACTCTTGCTTGGAACTGGCAAGACTTTGTCTACACAGACGGCTCGAAAAAAGGAGGCTCGTCCCCCCTCGGAGCAGCAGCCACCCACCCTGCCACGGACACCAAACTCAAAATCCTGGTGACCTCTACCCCTCCCTCGCACACAATAAACCGCGCTGAATTAGCCGGCATAGATATAGGCCTCCAACTTGGCCATACCCACCTCCTCACAGACAGTGCGTGCTCCCTCCGCCTCATACAAGGATACTTAAACTGCCCTTCCGCTTACAGACACAACATCCACCGCGACACCCTCCTATCCATCACACACACCCTTAAAACCCGCTGCGACGCAGGCATCCGTACACACCTAGGCAAAATCAAAGCACACAACCACTCCCTAGGTAACGACCTCGCAGACACCCTCGCCAACCAAGTAGCAGATGGTCACCCGCCCGACACTACATACACCACATGTTCAGAGGCTACGATAGGCCACTTGACCTGGCCATACAGCCTCATTCCACAAACCTTAGGGGACCCATTACCCTACAAATACACCAACCTCAAAGCCGACGCACACACCTGAGGCAAGACATGACACATGACGGTGGCGAGTCGCAGACGGAGGAGCGGCTACATGAGGCGGCGGCGATCCTCAGGATCAGCCGCGCCGGAAAGCCCTGTACGGAGGGCTTTTTGGGATACTAAAAATAATGTCCGTACCCGGCGTCGAGCTAGTTGGGGAGCAGCACCAGGGTAGGGCGCTCACTAGCGCGTCGCTACGTCGTCCAGCGTCATCTCCCGGGGGGAGGAGTAAGCTGGGACGGCAAGGAGGACAGTCGCGTTGGGAGGAGCGACACGATCTGGCGGCGACGACCCTTTGGGTCGGCGCCGCCGGAAAACCCGGCACGGAGGGTTTTGTTTAATTCCGGGCGCCCGCGGCCCGCCGGATCCGGCTACGGTGACATGCCCCCCCCCCTCTTCGACACCCACTACCCCGACAGACCTTACTACTCATATGGGTCCTTGAGCGTGGGCCCGGGTGAGCGCGGAGGCCCCCGCTCAAGAAAAGGCTGCTCGGTGGACGCGCGATCAGAGGGGGGAGGGTACGGCCACAGGCCGGAAAACCGACAGGTACCCGGGTACCAGACTGAGAAAAAACCGGGGAAATGAGCGGGGAAAATTCAGGCGCGGAGGCAGGAGCGCTAGTTTTTTCTATGTCTGTGTGTCTCGGTCCCCCCCACCTATCCTCGAGGTGATGGGGGACCTCGACACGGAGGACCGCCGCGTCGGTGGACGCGGCAAGACCTTGGGGCGGGGTTTACGGGATGGAGCGGCGGGATCGACGAGCGACCGCGAGAGGAGGGGTTTTTTGCCAGCCTTTCCCCTCCTACCTTCGGCAAGACCGAAGTCACGCGGGAGCTAGATTAGGTTGGCCCGTCGTCCCTCCCGAACGCCGACCGGCCTAGGCCGGTCGACACCCCGGTTCGGCGGGAGCGGGCCGTGCATCGTGAAGGTCGAGCAGCAGCTTAGTTTTGCATTTCTAGACAAGTGGATTTATTTTTAGATCTGTTTTTTGATTACGAAATTATTACGCTGTTACTGCTTAGGTGGGGGGACTGTGGCAATTACGGAGGTTGCTTACAGTTATATAACTCCCGAGGAACGTCGAGTCACACATTGCAGTTTGGTGTGCCGATAAGAAATGTACCTGGTCGGAGAGACCCGGGCCCAACTTGCTAATAAGTCCTGTGTGGCGAAGTAGAGTGGCCCGTGAGACAGCAGTCGGTCCAGTTTGCCGGGACATGTTGTAAACAATTTCAATTTCAATTTCAATTGGCTACCTCGGCGCGATCATGGCTTCGAGCTTACAACCTTACCTCTCGGCGGTCAACAACTACTAAAAGGGCAACGGACGCAAGCTTGTTCCACTAGGTGACATGGTCGCTTACGTTCGCAAGGGATTAAAAGCGTCACATGTGACACTCTCACCTACGCTCATCCGCGTACCATCACCAACCAACGTAGTAGTCGCAGTATCACCGGCGGAGGTCATACGCCTCGAGCCCCAAGACCTAATTACTATGGACGTACCGCGTGACAAGGTCGACTTGCTGCGAGCATGTATCGCTACCATTGCATCATTTCTTTTCTTCTCACGCGGTGGCTCATGAATTGTGTGCCATACTGGTGACCTCGTCACCACACTCGAAGGTGGAATCATCATGTACCATCGCGAAGGGAAGGGACTACAAGAAGTAGCTAGAAAGCACAGACTGCTTTACTCCGTTCCATGAAGTGCGCATGGTCGGGTCGCTAGTTTGCATTATTTTTCGGCAGTTACAAACTACGAATGGCTGCGAACAACAAACCCCGTTTTATCTTTGGGCGGTCGACAACCGCGAAAAAATACCAGGTTGGTCAGCGGACACCCTCAAGAGGCGGCTCGTCTTTAAGAGCGTCAAGGTCAACCCCCCGGACGGTTTCGCATGGACGTTGCACTAGAGGCGAAAAGGTGAACAACACCGCTTATGCGATCGGGGTTAACATGTAGAAAAATAAATTTTCGGCGGTTGGCCGACGGAGTCCATCACTGCTTTGTAAACGGTCATATTGTTAACTTATAGATGTTTAAATTACAGGGGGGCTACAATAACATTGCGTTACCATGACGCTTCACAGGTTTAACCGTCTTGAAGAGCTTTAGTAAAACTTACCTCTATATATGACGCGCGGCGTACATGCATTTATATCCACCTCCTGCGTTTTGCTCGAGCAAAGCTCACGCAAACCCACTCTTCCTGATATCCTCTTAACTAATGCGTGCACAAGGCCCTTTGGCCTTGGCAGCCGATTCCTGTAAGAGATCTACGCTTTATTTCGCAAAGGACCCCTCTGCTTCTTAATCAGAAACAATCTCTTACAAGAAAAAGCAATGGAGGCCACCAAGCAAATACACTCCTCCACAAAAGTCCGTACAAGATTTCGCACCTTCGCAAGTACAGAATGTAATCATGCGTCAATTTTATTGAAAATTTTCCTGAAATCCTAGGGAGTGCTTTTGCGCCCGAAATGGAATGCGCCGACAACTACCAGAGGCGAATTCGAGCACTGCCGGGCTTGTGTACTTGGGGTTATCGCGCCCGCACCCGTGCGGCACACTCTTTCAAACAATCCCCGTGGTGGTTAGACGAAAAGAGTAACGTGCGCACAACGCCGCAATATGAATGTTGATTCGACGGTCGCGCAAACATAATGCATTGGCGACGGAGGGAGGATGCGTTGGGCAGGCCGCTGTGAGGGAAACGCACGAAATCGCGTATGTAGACTTACCACCGATATGCGCACAACCCAAGGGCAAGCCGCTTTCGGCCACAATGTTCAAACGATAATGTCTTACGCATATATGGTCAAAGCGTTTACAAACAGGTACCGTTGGACGCGTTTTTCAATGCGCGTCGAACACACCTACGTTGGAGTTCAAACACCCACAAATCGATTTTATATGAATCATTGTATTTTACGAATTATTCCGGCAAAGGTGAGCCGCAATGCCAAGCCACACCCATCGAATTCAACTCACCTCATGAGGCGATTTGTGCGGGGTTTGTCGATATATATTTACCACTTCTTCATTTCTACTGACTTCCGAGCCTAATTCCCGACGCGTGCCACGCGTGGGGCGGGTGTGATTGGCACAAGCACATGCTCAAGCATTCCAAACACCACCGTCAACGTGATGCGTCCCTGACGGCCACGTTGGACCTTGCCCCTCCCCTAAGCCAATCGCCCTCGCATGTTTACAGGGTGCAGTGTTCATCCAAACCTGCGTCATGTGCGTTTTTGCTTGCTTGCTTTCCAAAAACATCACCCGTGCCAGCGGCGTGAACTCCCGTGTTCTATTCACACTCCCGCAAACCAAACCTCGCGCATTGAACACGGCATCCACGCCTCCAACCCCCTCCAAAACGCCCCCAAAAATACTGTTAAGTGGAACACATAAACTTGAAATTTGAAATTGTTTATAACATGTACCGGGTGAAACCGGATGCTGTCTTAAGGCCCTCCCTGCTTTGTCTGTAAAAAGGTCTTATTTTCGCAAGGTTTAAACCGTGAACCACTAATCCCAAACTCTCCATTGGCAGTAACGATACCGTCTAAAACATACACGTAACCAGGTTTTTATAATTTTTTGATCTACACGTATTTTTTTGATACAGTATGAAATTAGAAATGTCGCTAGTGTCCACGATGCGCGGCCTGATCCAGACGTTGCGGGGACGCTGATAACCTAGGTTGGTTAGCTGGTGCTTGTCGAGTCGAACTTGCATGACCTCTGGTCATGTGCGACTCCGGTCGTGCCGGACCTGGGTGGGGGGGGGGGAGGCAGGTGAAAAACCCCCTCGCTCAGGTCGTCGACGGTCCCTACTCGATCCTTGCACATCCCCGTCCGAGATATTAGTCGCTCCTCCCGGCGCAACTCGCCACCTAGCTTAGTCTTCTCTCCTCCTGCGGGGGTTGGGAAGAGAAAATAACTAGGCCGCAGACGGTGTCCGGCTGGCTCTCATGCCCCCGAGCAAGATGTTTTCATGTCCCTTGTCCTTTCGCCGTGTGTTTCCAACACCTATCTAATCGCGCTGTGGCCGTCCGTACCCTCCCCCGGTGGTTTACGTTGTTAGGGGGGCGCCTTTATGAGCAGTATGCCGTTACGATAACCTTAGGCACACTGCCTAAAGCAGCATGTCGATAATCGGGAACCGGCTAGGACATGGTTGATATAACACATGGATCGAGTCGCCGCTCCTCAAAAGATGGTGGGTACGGGAATTTCCCCCCCAAAAACCCCCTTACCGGGTTCAGCCGGCGGCGGGTGATCCTAAGGACCGCCGCCGCCAGACCGTGCCACTCCTCCGGCTGCGACCCACCTCCGTCATGCGTTTCTTCGGGCCTCGCCCCCATGGGAGACTTAAAACTCTCGCAGGGCTGGCGACTGCTAGCGAGCGCTGCTTCCTAGGTGTCCGCCGCCAGCTCCAACACCCTCGTCCCACCGCTGATCCGTCCGTACCCCTCTTCGCCAAAAAACATTTCGCAAACGCCGCCCCCGCCCCTTCGTCGGGAGAGTATCTGCGAGTGTTTAGTCGCGGAAAAGACATATCGGACTGGCCGAGCGGGAGATTCTTGTGCTGGTGTTCGGATATCATTTTTTTCCAAACCCTCCGTACATGGCTTCCCGACAGGTGCTGATCCCGCGGATCGTAGCTGCCGATACCTCGTTCAGCCCCCTACCGTGCCAAGCGTGGCACGGCTACATGGTTACCAACGCCCACCGCGTGGAGGTAGAGGTAGGTGCCGACGGGCCTGCGAGCGCACCCCTTTCCGAGGCCGCCGCCGCTGCTCCGCCGGCGGGCGCATGGAACACCGAGTAATATGCAATTTGGTATGAGCGCTTGATCAGTACCCATGCGTGGCGCACAAAACGATGTGTGTAGTTTAAACAATTTCCTGGGAATTTATGACCTTAATTCGACAAACTCCACCGACAACACCCGCTTTGAGCTGAGGTCCAACCACCCCGGATGACGGCTTATTGCTTGCTTCTCGGCTCTCCTACAATTGGGTGGTACTCGGGTATCGTCGTGCTTGACGTTATGAGAGGGGAGCGTGTTCTTGACTAGCTTATGTTCAACATAATGCATGTCCGGAATTTTGTGGAGTGTAGAAGAAGGCCCCTTGCTTATCACTATTGGTCATATTGGTAATATAGAAGTTTGAATTACATGCCTAGAACTACGCAGTAACATGTGTTACCTCCGACGTTACATCTCCCCTAACGGTTCAAGCGCCCACGCGCGCACGGACAGTAAAATGTCCGCACACTGTATGACGCACCAGCAGCGATTGTGTGTCCACCTTCTGCCTTTTGCGAGAGCTATCGCTCACGCAAACGGCATCGTGGCTCTTGCTAGCCACGCAAGGTTTTGATCACTTGAGTCTCATGCACGACGCACGAAAACACACTCCATGAGTTCAGATGGGAGACCGCATGGTATTGCCTACCGACCTTTACCCCGTTGCGCCCGGTGACGCGCCGGAACAGCCGCCAAACCAGCTGCAATTGTTGACAAAGATTGTACAACAGTTAGCAGCCCGGGTCGAAACTCTATCCGTCGCAGCCGCGCCAACAAAACAAACTACTTTAGCCATCCCCACAGCCGATTTCGACAGCGCTGCGGGTGGACACCCCTCTAGAGTGCATCGACCCTAGAGAGTGGTCAGACTTCGCGTCCCGTACGTTCACGGAATGCCTACCCCCCTCCAGCACAACAGTCCCGTGCCTGTGGAACCCTCGACACGACGAGGCCGACAATTGTTTTACAGATAACGCGCGAATCTCCTCCCGCGACGAGTATCGACACCTCCTCTGGTATGGTGTATTTACGGCCGCCGCTAACACTCTACTCGAAACTACTATGGAAACGATTCGCTCGGACACCTCTACCCCCGACGAAACAGCCTACGCCTACTCACTCGTCGACGCGGCGCTATGTACACATCAAGCAGTGGCCTCAGCGGGGGAAGCGCGACTCACCTACATCAGGCGCTTCAAGGCGAAGAAGATCCTCACCGGCGAAGAACGCGTCGCGGAGCGGCTCGTCTACACACGTTGCTTCGACACCGTCGCCTCCGACCGAGGAGGCAACGTCGTCGACGGACTCCTGTCAGCCATGGAGGACAAGCGACTCGAAGTCAGCATCACATCATCTCCAAAAGCGCAAGCAACTGCACACTTCAAGGCCGACAAAGCCTCGACCAGACAAACCGGACAAGCCGAACGACAAGCCGGACAAGCCGGACAAACACAAGGCCGAGCCTAAAGACCGCACGGGAGGCCGCCCCCTCCCCTCTTCCGACAAGGCACACAAGAAGACCGAGGCCGACAAGGAGGAATGACGGGGTGACCCGCCGCGCCGATTCTTGCACACCATATTCAAACTACATGCGTCATCGCGTGCGGCGAAACTGGCAAGCATGGAAAGATATCGGCGCGAGCGGTCAAGTCTTGAGGTGGATCTGGGAGGGCGTTACTATTCCCTTCCTAAACAACCGACCCCCACCCCCGTTTAACCAAGGCGTATCCCTACTAGACGCTACCCCGAGCAACTCACCTTCGTCGAGGCCGAACTCGCGCGCTTCGTGGAGACGGGAGCATGGGAACGCACCACCTTCAGCAAATACGTGTCCGGATTGTTCTTAGTCGCCAAGCCCGGCAACAATCAGTGGCGATTTATCGTCGACCTACGACACTTGAACAACTTCTGCGTCAAAAAGCGACTACGGATGGAGTTTCTGCTAGGCGTTCGCCATCTCACAAGGAAGGGCGACTACATGTTCTCGTTCGACCTAAAGGACGGGTTCTACGCAGTGGGCATCGTGCCCGAGCAGCGCGACTTCCTAACATTAAACGTGCGCGGCCAACTGTATCGACTTGCTGGCCTACCGATGGGTTGGTCGCTCAGCCCTTACCACTTCTGCGCGTTCACGGACACATTCGTACGACATCTTCGACAACCCGACCCCGTGGGTTTACGACATACTAGGGGAGATCTACGCAGCCCGACAGCGACATGCCGAGCAAGCGCTTCCTACGACACACGCGGTGGCGCGGAGCGAAAATCTTGCCTTACGTGGACGACTTCCTCCTCTTCGCCGCCACCCGGGCTCTCGCTCTAGCGCTCTGTCAGCGCGTCGACCGCCTCCTCACCAGTCTCGGCCTTCTCCGCCATGCCTCCAAAGGTTTTTGGAGCCGACGCAATACGTCCACCACCTAGGCATCGACATCGACACAGCAACATGTTACTTCTTCGCCCCAGCAAAAAAAGCTTCAGAAGTTCGCAAAACAAGCCCGGCACCTGCTACAACGTGCTACACGAGCCTGCATATGGCTCCCTGTCAAGGACCTCCAATAACTCGCTGGTAAGGCGCAGTACCTTTTTCTCACTATCTCGGCGGCAAGATTCTTCGTGCGCGAACTACACTCCGTACTTGGCGACAAGTGGGGAGGCCGAGTCCGCCTCAACCCTCAGCTCCGTCGCGATCTACAGTAGTGGACACATGTACTCAGCCACGCAAATGCCTAGAACATACACCGCCCGGTCGAGTCAACGTACATAGACTGCGACAATTCGGGGAATGGTTGGGGGGCGGTACTGAGCGGCAGACTCGAAGCACGCGGCTTCTGGGGGCTAGAGGACGAACAACAACACATTACCTAGAAGGAACTGAAAGCCGTCCGTCTGGCCGTCCTCAGCTTCTTGCCACATCTCGTTGGCCGCAACAGCCTCCTCCACGAAGACAACCAGGCAGTATGCCACGTCATGGCCGGCCTTACTTCCCGCTTTCCATATATGATGACCGAATTACGCCGACTCGGGTACATGTTGGACACCAACAACATTCACATCAGACCCCGGTACATCCGTTTTGCGGCGAACACGTGGGCAGACAAGCTCAGCCGCCACCTCGACAGCGACGACTAGCAGCTAGACCCCTCCGTGTTCCATGAAGTGGACACTCAATTCTGCCCGCACACGATCGACCGGTTTGCGTCGGCTCTCAACACGCTACCGCCCCGGTACAACGCAAATTGGCTCGACCCGTCGTGCGAAGCAGTGGACTCCCTTCACCTCGCCGATTCGTCATGGCGAGAGGAAAACAACTGGTGCAACCCGCCATGGCCCCGGTTACCCGACCTCGCCCAAAAACTACAGCAGAGTGGCGCAGCAGCCACAGTGGTCGCCCCCCGTTGGCAAGGCAAAGCGTGGCACCATGCCCTTACCGAGTTGGCGTGCCACGAGACAGTCTTGCCGGCCCGCGCGCACTTGTTCCGTCCCGGGCGGCGGCACGGACGCGGTACAATCGGCAAGCCTCACTGGCTCGTCACGGTCTTCCGGATTCCCTCCCGGCATGGTTGTACCTCCGCCGGGGCGCAGTCAGTGCTTCCTTAACCATGTTCAACACACGACAAATCAGACCAGCAGTCTAGGTATACCCCACCCGAGTAGCAAAAGTCCGCTACAAGGTAGAGGTGGCCGGCTGCAACAACCCTTGGGCCGCCTCGATGCGCCCCTACATGCAACACCTAATGGGCACTGACAACCTTGGAGCTAAACCACTAGAGTTACTGACCGCCGCTTGGGCGAAAAGCACGTCCGACACTTACAACAACGCGATCAAACCATACTTCCAGTTCTGCGAGGAGCAAGGCCTACCACCGCTAGCCGCAACAACCGCTACCATAGCCCGCTACATCGCATGGATCGGGGAGCGTGGCACCATCAAGGCAACTAGTATGCAACCTTACCTCTCAACCGTGTGCGGCTGCTTCAAGGACCACGGCGCCGATCCAGTCGCACAAGGCGACTTGGTAGCCAAGGTCCGGCGGGGTCACGCAGCGTCCCAAGTTACCCTCCAGCCCAGCCGCACACGCATGTACCTGCCAGCCCGGATTATGGTGTCATCGCTAGGCATGGCCAAGGACCTCCGCACGCAGCTGACACAAACTTGGACTCACGCTCAGTCGGACCTCATTCTAGTATTTAGAGCGTGTTTGGCGACGGTGCTCCTGTCCACATTTTTTTGTCGCGGGGGAGAGGGAGTTGAGTGCCGGTATGGACACCTGTTGTGTACTCCAACCGGTGGAATCCTCCTCTACCACGGAGCGAGAAAAGGTCAACGGGGTACTTCCACGGAGCGAAGACTCCTATGTGAACTACCGGACTCAGCCCACCCAAACATAGCGGAACTACTAAAGTACTTAGACGCTTCCCGTACCAAGTTCTCCGACGGGAAGATTCCGGACATGCGGTGGGCCATTAGTCTACACGAACCTACGACAAATTGGACGGCGGACACCTTGACGGCATGGCTACAGCGGGTACTTCGTGTTGTACACGAACAACCCCCGGACGGTTTCGCGTGGACTTCGCACTCCTTGTGCAAGGGTGCAGCTACTGCAACGTACACTATCGGTACCCCGATGCATAAGATCAAGATCTTCGGCTGTTGGGCGCGAGAATCGGACGTAGTCCTCGACTACATCGACCAAACAATACTCCCGTAGTCCCGTGCCCGGGAGCTTGGCAACTCTTTGGTTGGATGACCCATGGCGGCGCCCCACCCAACGTCACACGCTAGTCGGCGACAGATGGCATAAGTGAGCCCCAACACAGCTTAAATGGTCATATTGGTAATATAGAGGTTTGAATTACAAGGCTAGAATTACGCAGTAACATGCGTTACCTCCGACGTTACACCTCCCCTAACGGTTCAAGCGCCCACGCGCGCACGGACATTAAAATGTCCGCACACTGTATGACGCACCAGCAGCGATTGTGTGTCCACCTTCTGCCTTTTGCGAGACCTATCGCTCACGCAAACCCTCTCACCCGATTCCCTCCCACATTGCGTGTAGGGTGCCCCAAGGGCCACCAATACTAAATTCTGTAAATGATTAACATCTTTGGCATAATTGACCCCCAATAACACAGCTCATCAAATAACATAGTCGTAGAAATACGATATATGTACAGGTACGTGCAATGCTGTGCTGCGCTGGACGAAATAAGCAGTGGAGACGCGATCCGTACCAAATTTGGTGTTTTGGACAGCGCATCATCGATTCTGTACAGTATGTTCGATGGTACGTACCCTCAAGGCAATGTGCTGACTAGCATCCGCCCCGTACACTTTCCGTGATGAGTTCGCTGCCGCGCCCTGCTGACGACAGAAAGCTCCCCGAGGCACAGGAGGGCCCATTACATTGATACGACTCTTTAACTTAGGAGACACTAAGTAAATCTAGTCCTAACAGTGCTTTATGACCGGAAGGCTATCAGCGAAATTTGAGCGACCTCATTATTTATAAACGCAAAATAATATGAGTCCGCCCATAACTGGACTAGCAAAACACAAGTGCGCCCCACAGCGACTTCCTGCGCCTACCCGTCCGTCCTCGCGGGAGTTTCGCCGTCTCCGCGTGCCAGTCGTGTGACAGTCACTCTCACCCACCGCTTCAAGCTCTGGCCGTTTGCAGCATTTGCCAGTCAACCCACTTACTGCTTTGTCCCAAACATGCACCTGAGTTCCATGAAGTATTCCGGAACTTCCGTACTCGCGTCACGGCAGGCAGTTTCCAGTGCTATCGGAACCAGTCGAGCTTCGTCTATCTCACGCCCGTGTCTCACTGTCGGGCGGCTTGTTGCTGCAAAAGGAAGTAAATTCGCCCCTGCAAGAGAACTGGCTGTATGTGCCAAGAGGTACGCTTCCTTGCCAAGCCCAAACCAGGACGCGCCGAAAGGCGAATATGTTGAAAATGTGCTTCGCTGCCCGTCCGCATACGGTTTATCGGGCTCACGTGACAGAGGTTTTCCAGGCTGTCTCGACAGAAACGAAGCTGGCGTGCTCTGTCCGTTTGATTCCTGCTCGCCCATAACCGCTTTCTTACTCACGCTTTTCCAATTTTCTGTCTTCCTCCCGTGGCAATCGTTTAGCTGCACCTTTTCCTTGAAGGAGGAGTTTTTTCTTGTCCGGGAAGTCGTGTGTCAGTCAATTGTTAGGACGTGGCGCGCTCAATAGTCGCCGGTTTGCTAATGTCCCAAAACAACGATGAAAAGGCTTCTGGGTATTTTCTATTTTCTTCCATTGGTACGAGAATTATATATTTCCGTATCAGTTTCCTTCAGTCCGTCTCCACTGCTGTCCGTATTTTTGGGGCGACCTTTGTGGCGGTTCCTTTCTCCGCGCCCGACGCGTCGATGCCGCTCGTGCCAGTTGCGTGACGCTGAAACGTTCAAATTTTTGGCGTTCTGAATGTCACGTGGAGTTGGCTGTGACGTGTCGAGATGTTAGCAAGCGCTCTACAATGCACAGGTCTACCGATCGAATTATTTAACAGCGTGTCATGGAGGTTTCGTGCGGGCAATCCGGACTGACGAGGTCGCGACTGTGCCTCGTTCGGGTGGATGCTCCGATGACCGTCTGTCGAGGGTTTGAAACACGTATCTGTCTCCATCTGTGTTAGGTCCCTAAAATACACCCTTACATGTGGGTGTGCAGGGGTTTTGGCAGCGAATTCGGAGGCAAAGACCCTTACCATGATGAAACCGACTTTGAGCGGTGAGAAGACTACCACGTCAGTTGTTTTTGAAGCACTTGTCCACGCTGATTTCCCTTCAAACCCATATTGTCCTTCTCCTCACAGTCACAGCTGATACGTTCCGTCGCGCTCTCATGCCAGGGAGACCCAGGTGGTTCTCACCCGCGTGCTTACCGCCCGTGCCACTCAACTGGTCCTGTGCCAGCTGAACGTAGACAGCCCTCAAGTGTTCGAGTGGCTGACAAACTTCACCCGCGAGTGCCCTCCAATCGAAGGGAATGACTTTGTGCTCAAGCTAATGAAGAGACAGCCGTGTGCCAGCATCGACCCCGTGACAAAGAACACCATGATAATCCATCCTGTCACGCTTGCGCAGCAGGTGCTGGCAGTACGCGATGAGCTTGCGGAGGTGGCTGCGAAAGGGCTGCCCCAGCACGTGAAAAACTCCAACCTGAACGTGATAAAGACCCACCTGGACCAGAACCACTACACTCTGTCACACAAGGTGAACCGAAAGAGGGGCAGCGTGAGGCAGAGTGATGGACAGGCTCAGCACAGCAGCAGCTGAACAGCTCCACCCCAGCATACCATGTGACGTGGCGATCTTCTGGCTGAATGTACAATGCAAGTGTAGTATGAGTGTAGGTCAGCTGCCCTCCTTGCCTCCCCTGTACCCGGCTGCAGGGCAGCTGACTCCCCATTGTTCCGCTCATTTCAATCTGTCTGTTTCATTAGTAGAATGTGTTTGCCAGCACAGCACCCGGAGAGGGGTTTCAGGTGAGCTGTTTTTCGCGAGGTGAACTCTGTTCGCATTCGGGGTAAAACAAATGTGTACACTAAAACATGAATCGTGCGTCCACCATGCGCCCTCACTGGCAATTGTAATATAGTGATTTAATATTGGGCATTGATACACGTGACATATAATTGCAAGAATGCCCACTGCTAGTCCTGCACGAGTTCCTGGAACCCTTCCTTCCTACCCCTGTCAGTACTTGGCACTGAGAAGATTGACAATAAACAGGCAACAGCGCAGCTGCCAAGCGCCAGCACCAAAGAAACATGGAAGCAGCTCCAGCCAGTGCAGGACCCGCTCCCACCACTGTGCGCGTCGTAAGCCACACCAGCTATAAAGTTGAACAGCAGCCCCCCGGCTGCAGGCGCCAGGAGAGACACACCCCAATTCTGCCCAAAGTTTTCGGCCCCAAATACCTCTGAAATACACGTTGGAAGGATGGACCACATGACGCCGTAGGCAAGGCCAACTCCCATCACAAACACATAAAGGATCTCCGTGCTCTGTACAGCCAGCGTGATGATGACAGCTGCTGCAAACATAACGGAAGACACAATGAAGAAGACACCACGCCGTGCTGTCAACGAATCGCTGATCACACCTGACGCAAGGCGTCCGAACCAGTTGCAAGCTGACAGAGCAATCACCAGGCTCGTCTTCATGTTCGAACCCTGCTCTGGGTCAATAGATTTGGCAATGCTTGCTGCATTGTTAATCACAAACAGGCCGTTGCCGGAGATGAGAAAGAAGATGGAGAAGAAGAGCCAGAACACTCTGCTGGCCACCAACATAAGGAATGACTCCTTCACTTTCAGCAACACCGAGCTGAAGTCCCTCGAAGCGGCAACGCTCCCTGACTTTTCCCACCGGCCGCAGCCAACACTCTCAAGGACAAGTGGGAAGGTACCGGTTCCCAGCAGGGCTGCACCCCCACACGCAGTGGCCATAAATGCCAGAAATGCTAGTGCGTTATCCCCCTGAAATAATGTCCTGTAAACCGTCGTGAATACCAGCGCGCTCAGCCCGAACAAGCTCACAAGCAGCCCCACCAGCTTGCCTCGGTAATTTTCAGGAAAAATCTCGATATTTGTCGACAGCGAAGAGACGTATAGGAGGCCCGAGCCGATACCTATGCATGGCAATAGAACATTTATCAGCCATCTGAGCTATCACCCATCGTATGAAGTGGAACAAACGTAATTAACATGAGAAGAGGATCGATCAGAGAGATGCACTCTTCCCCTCTCCCCGTGTTGGCCACTGCCTGCATCCACTCAACCCCTTACCGGCGAGAGAAAGCAGTGGGCCAAACAGCACAGGAGAAGTGCCCTTCCCGAAGGCCAGACACGCCGCCATGCCTCCGTACCCAGCCAACAGCAGCGCAGCAGCAATGGAGCAGGAAAGTCTCGGTCCATAAATATCCTTGCGATCACCAGAACGGCAGTCTCAGTGGCAGAGTGGCCATCACTGGGCAGCGGCTACGTTCCATATCACAAGATGAAATACGAGGCTGAATGACGCGTTGGGACTTATGACTTTACCTGAAAAGCGCCTGTGATGGGTCCGCTGAGATAAACCCCAAAGTCGCCCTTGCAACAACGCACAGACAGTCTTCGTTAGCTATATTTTCACCCACTCTTGTGCACGTTTCCTTAGGAGTCTACCAGTCTCGGTAACAAGTTAAATGCAGCTCGCATACCATATACCCGACAACTTCCATCTGCGACTCCGTCCAGCCGAGAAGAGTTTTCAGGTCTTCGCTGTAGGCGCCGAAACCATACAGTGTCCCGGAGCACAGCATACAAAATGCGCCGGTCAAAACACTCACAAGGTGCGCCCTGCCGATCCCCACTGTCTCCCTCGACCTGCGACAAGCGGGCTATTAGACCTTGCGGTGGGGTCGAACGCCAGCGCTGCTCGGTCTACTCAAACTGCAATCCATATGTACGCGACTTGCATA
>JAPMLY010001339.1:80000-109952 GCA_026401115.1 Tetraselmis chui
CTCTCTCTCTCTCTCTCTCTCCCTCACTCTCTCTCTCTCTCCCACCCTCCTCTCTTTTGCTCTGTCCCTCTCCCTCTTTCTCCCCTCAGACCCCTCCCACCCTCCTTTTGCTCTATATCTCTTACTCTCCTCCCTTTCGTTCCTTCCTTTCCATCTCCCTCTCTCTCTCCGCTCTCACTCACACCCCCTCTCTTTCTCTCTCTCGCTTTTCTCTCTCTATCCCTCTCTCTCTCTTTCTCTCTCTCCGACCCTCCTCTCTTTCGCTCTCTCTCTCTCTTCCACCCTCCTCTCTTTCGCTCTCTTCCTATCCCGCTCCCTCTCCCCCACCCTCCTCTCTTTCGTGCTTTTCCTCTCCCTCTCCCTCCCTCTCTCTCCCACCCTCCTCTCTTTCGCTCTCACCCTCTACCTCTCTCTCCCCACCCTCCTCTCTTTCGCTCTCTCCCTCTTTCACCCCTCAGACCCCTCCCACCCTCCTTTCGCTCTCTCTCTTTCTCTTCCCTTTCCTTCCTTCCTTTCCCTCTGCCTCCCCTCTCCTTTTCCCTCTCTCCCCTCTCACTCACACCCCCTCGCTTTATATGTTTGTCTCTCGCTCTCTGTGTTTCTCTCCCTCTCTCTCTCTCTCTCTCTCTCTCTCTCTCTCTCTCTCAAACTTACGCAATGTCAAGCGTGCGTGCCGTCGTGATTATTATGCTCTCCTTTCCCTTCCTATCGTCTTGTAAGCAACTATCCCATGCGACCCTAGAGGGGAACTCCTCGCTCCGCACCCCCCGCGCGCGCGCAAGCGCGCGCCCTGCAGTTGGCGCAAAATTGCTATTATTTGTTCGCCACCGCCCATCGCTACTGCGCAGAGTCACCGACCGCTGATGCTCTCGCCATTTCGCAGTAGCATCACTCCGATCAGCGCACGTACGCACGACCGACAGCCACCACGGGCGCGGGGCGGACAGTTTGAATTGAAAATATGTACCGGAGGATAGGTTATCGTCCCGCCGACATAACACGAATGGCAACGAATGGCGCGTCAGAGTCGGCGGGAGGCTCGGAGGGCGGCGAGGTGGGCAGTAGCGCCCAAGCGGCGGGCAGCGGGAATAATACAGGTGTGGGCAACGACGCCGACCCCGTCGCCACCCTGCGAGGCAAATACATATAAAGACAGAGGGGCAGACGGGTAGAGAGAAACATACGTACATACATATAGAGAGAAGGAGAGAGCGAGTGCGACACACATACACATAAAAAGAGAGGGAGAGAGAGAGAGCGAGACTAACAGACACGCATGAATACTACACAAAATGAAAGACACAACACATACACGTGTACACATGCACACAATTGCGCGCAATTAAACACACACATACCATAAACACACACACACACACATACACACACACACACACACACACACACACATTCACACAGATATGGTATGTGGAGAGGAATACACAAGGTCATACCTTGAGAAAAAGTTAGAGACAGTCTCACACATATGCAATTAAGAAAATCGTAAAAACACAAGAGCAGAAAATGAGAGGGAGAGGGAGAGATAGAGAGGGGAGGGGCGGCGGTAGTGGTCGTGAATTGGATGATGGAGGTGTTGATGAGGAGGAGGGCGGTGGTGGTGATAAGGGTGAAACGGATACACGCACAAACACACACACACACACACACACACATACACATGTGCACACACACACACGCACACACACACACACACACACACACACACACACACACACATACACATATGCGCGCACACACACGCTCGCACACGAAATCTAGAGAGGAAGATATTGAGACATAACGAGAGGAAATTGGAAGACATTCTCACACAGACGGAAACGCAATAGAGAGAGAGAGAGATACTGTGTGTGTGTGTGTGTGTGTGTGTGTGTGTGTGTGTGTGCGTGTGTGCGTGTGTGTGTGTGTGTGTGTGTGTGTGTGAGGGATAGATATAAATATCGTTACATAAAGATGAGAAGTGACCCCTTCTTTCCTTGCATTCGTAATAACCTTTGCATTTGTCGAATTATAACCGGCCAAATGAGTTTGGGAAACACATACCGAATAAACACCAATACGTGCATCATAAGTCAAGTACCATCAATTAACTATAATCTCATGGGCGATATTATGAGAATGATTACAATATGGCGACACCTAAAGATTGAGGCAACCTTGCACATTTACGACGTTGGGGGTTTGTTTGAACAACATATATTTCGTGGGTGTTAACTTGAGGTGCAGTACCGTTGGTGAGCAAGGCAATTGCACCGTCTACTGTCGCATTTTCCTTTGCAACCGCAACAATTTTCGGTGCTATAGCCTTGTCCACCAAAGCGTGAGGACTTCTTTGCGGCCTCACGCAGTGTCATTCCCTTCAACCAATTACCATCAGCATCCTTGTACACCGTCCATTGTCCGCCATCCATATTTTGCGAGACGTTGCCCATGCCAGCTGCCTCCACTCCAATATTTGGCAAATGCAAATACGAAGCATGCACACATCTTGCCAAGAGGCCGTGCTTTGTGGCGAGACGAAATAGTCCAGCATCCGTTACCTGCATCCGCGATCTAATCAGTGAAAAGCAAGGTCACAAGCCTTTTGTTGTTACTACGGAGCGAATGACAGCGGTATACAGTGGGTGACAAGTGAAAGCAGCGATGGGGAACGCAAGGTTGTCGAGAGTGTGGGAGCGAGTGGAGGCCTCCACGGCGGAGATGGCGATTTGGTAGGCGGCGCCTGGGATTGTGGCATGGGATGGGGCAGCGGAAGGGTGGGGTGGGCGGATGGCATCGAGGAGCGCAGCCGGAGGACGGACCCGCCCGTGACGCCGTACCATAGCCACGACGCGGAGCCAAAGTAGGCAACCAGGCCATTGAAAGAGGAGCCCGGCATAGCAAGCAAGGCGAGCACAGCGGTGGCCTGTGCGAGCAGCGGCCAAATGGGCGTGCGATTGGTTTTGCTCAACTTGCCGAGAGGGGTGGGCAGATCACCCGACATGGCAGCGGATTAGAACAGACGGCCACCCGTCGTGAGGGAGACGTTCATGGAGCCGAGCACGGAGGCGGAGACAAGCATGCCGGCGACGGTCATGCCCGAGGTGCCCAGCGTGACGCGCACGACGTCGAGCGCGACGGTGGAGGAGGCGGCTATGGCGGCGCTGGGGAGTACCGCGTCGTATCAAATGCAGATGATGATATCGAGGGTGGTGCAGGTGGAGATGGAGACCATGACGCTGCGGCTAAAGGCGGGGTGGATGTAGTCGCGGTCGCTCTTTGCTCTGGGCATCATCGGCGCGAGCTCCGCGTGAACCTACCCAGGTAAGCCCCCTGAAGGTGTGAAGCCCGTACATGGAGAAGGAAAAGGAAGAGGGGGGGAGAGGGGGGGAGAGGCGAGGGTGAAAGGGGATCAACATACCAACGAAGAGCTAAGCACAAGGACGCCAGCGAAAAGCCAAATGAGCAGCGACAGGGCGGTGCTGTCAGCGTGCTGCATCATCTGACCAGGCGAAGCGAAGATTCTACTGCTCAACTGTGCAGGGTGGCAACATGGGGTGGTCATGAAAAATCGAAATAAATGAGAGTGTAATGAATGAAATTATCTTTAAGAATATTATTGAAACAAACACGCACAAAAGCAATGTCTTGCTCTCTAGATTTTGTGTGCGTGCGCGCGCGCGCGTGTGTGTGTGTGTGTGTGTGTGTGTGTGTGTGTGTGTGTGTGTGTGTGTGTGTGTGTGTGTGTGTGTGTGTATCTCCGTTTCACCCTCACCACCACCGCCCTCCTCCTTATCAATACCCCGTTGCTCCAATTCTTGACCATTATCGCCGTCCCTTTTGTGTTGTATATTCGTCCATATTCCGTATATGTGTGCATTTTTGTGCCTATGTGTGTGTCTGTGTGCGTGTGTGTCTCATTTTATAAATATCTTCGTGTCTGTATGTGCGCGCAGTTGTTTGTGTTTGTACACGTGTATGTGATGTGTCTGTCATTGTGTGAAGTATTTACGCGTGTCTATAAGTTTATCTCTCTCTCTCTCTCTCTCTCTCTCTCTCTCTCTCTCTCTCTCTTTCCCTCTCTCTCTCTCTCTCTCTCTCTCTCTCTCTCTCTCTCTTTCCCTCTCACTTTCTGTTCTTGTGAGTACGTTTGTATGTATGTGAGCGTGTCTTGTTCTCAGGGTTTGTGTTTGTGTATCCCTCTCTAGATTTCGTATGTGTGTACATGCTTGTGCCCATGTGTGTGTGCGTGTGTGTGTGTATTTGTGTGACTGAGTGTGTGTGTGTGTGTGTGTGTATGTGTGTGAGTGAGAGTTTGTGTGTGTGTGTGTATGTGTGTGTGTGTGTGTTTATGGTATGTGTGTGTTTAATTGCGCGCAATTGTGTGCATGTGTACACGTGTATGTGTTGTGTCTTTCATTTTGTGTAGTATTCATGCGTGTCTGTTAGTCTCGCTCTCTCTCTCTCCCTCTCTTTTTATGTGTATGTGTGTCGCACTCGCTCTCTCCCTCTCTCTATATGTATGTACGTATGTTTCTCTCTACCCGTCTGCCCCTCTGTCTTTATATGTATTTGCCTCGCAGGGTGGCGACGGGGTCGGCGTCGTTGCCCACACCTGTATTATTCCCGCTGCCCGCCGCTTGGGCGCTACTGCCCACCTCGCCGCCCTCCGAGCCTCCCGCCGACTCTGACGCGCCATTCGTTGCCATTCGTGTTATGTCGGCGGGACGATAACCTATCCTCCGGTACATATTTTCAATTCAAACTGTCCGCCCCGCGCCCGTGGTGACTGTCGGTCGTGCGTACGTGCGCTGATCGGAGTGATGCTACTGCGAAATGGCGAGAGCATCAGCGGTCGGTGACTCTGCGCACTAGCGATGGGCGGTGGCGAACAAATAATAGCAATTTTGCGCCAATCTTAGCGGTAATGAAAATGACGGAGGCAGATCCTGCAGAATTGTGCGGCGCTCCCGCGCACGGGGAAAAACCTCCGGTAAAACGGGGTTTTGCCTCGCATTCAGCAAGTTTCCATATTGTACGCAGCAGAGGGGTAGCGGTGTGTACAGTGTATACACTGTCCGTTATTTTGACGTACAGTGTATACACCGTCTCAAGTCCTAGACAGTATATACACTGTCTGAAATATTGCGAGACAGTGTATACACTGTACACAAAAAGGCGTACAGTGTATACACTGTCTCAAGTGCTAGACAGTATATACATTGTACGTATGGTGTATACACTGTCGCAGTTTACACTTGGGGTTTAACATATATATTACAAGAAGAACAGCTCGATGTAGTATACAGGTAATTCCTGCCGTACTGTTTATTTTATTGTATTTATTTCTGGAAAATCATGCGTTCAAACCCTAAAAAGCGGTGATGCTCATGGCTACAAGAAGAGCGAGATGATCACGGAGAGGGAAAATGGGAGGGGAAACAAAAGGGCAAGAGTGACAAGAGGATCACGGAATCCAAAGCACCGCAATAGGAAGCACTACATTGTGCACAAACCTAGCAAGTCAAACTAAGGAAACTCCTAGGCCACGCCGAGAATGCAACACGCGGAGGCGACATGGCGCGGGTAAAGAGCGCCGTGGTAGGAGAAGGCATCGCAGCCGAGGAAGAAGCGGCCTCCACGCGGTTCGCGGCGGCGGACAAACCGCGCACGACGTTATCCGCGTGAGCAATATGGACGGCGAGAGAGACCTTTCGACGACAGGAGGCCAACAACTTGCCCACATGCATAAAAAAGTGGTGATGGGGTTTTTTGTGCGAATGAATTCGGTACTTCGTACGATTTTTCCCTCCATTAAAAAACGAATCGTAACCGGAACACATACCACCGCTAGAGAACAATCAGATTTTGGAATGTCGCCGGAATGTTGGGTGCAAATGATACAATAGGTATCATTGCTCTTGCCACACACACACTGCGCACAACAGGCCATTTTGACCTGACATGGTCACCTGTATTTTTTCAGGTGTTAAGAGCGTGGTACGGGTCATGGTTTTTCCCTATCACGTGAGACTTTCATATTGTTTCTAGCTGCATACGAGGTCATGATACGATGTACATCAGTAATAAGCCGCACATAATCTAATGAAGTCAAGTGTCTTTCTCATATTTTGATCTACCGTGACCCACGCCGAGCGCCTCGTTCGAGAAAATGCAGTAAGGCTGTAGGTTTCGTCTGCCGTTTGGTTGACTACGGACCGCGCACACAACGCTACCTTGTCGCCATGGCGGCGCCCCATCCACCCCAGTGGATAGCCTTACGGAAGAATATGAGGAAATCCGTGGCTAGGGCTGTGCCTCAGGCTCGATGCTGTGTGACAATGGACTGGGCGAGTGAGAAGTTAGCAGAGGATTTGGTAAAGTACGTGGACGCTTTTAACGACGACCCCGTCGAGGCAGCGGAGCGCGAACCATGGAACAAGTCATACGGGCCGAGTGAGTGGAAAAATAAGAAGACGAAAAAGTTTGGTGGGGACGTAACAACACGGGTGAGGAGCTGGCAATTCAATTTGATGAGGTGAGCTCCCTATGCGAGTCGTGTTAATGGTCACAACATATTATGCAACTTGTAGTATATTTTCCCGCCGTCCGCCCGTTCGATCTTGACCTGCGCGATGTCACTCCCCCCCGCCTACGACTTGTGGTTATTATTTGAATAATTATTCTTTCGAGAATTTCTGACTAAGCAGCAAAACCGTTGTTATCGTGGGATTGTTAGGGAGGTCGGAAAGCTCGCGAACTTCCAAGATCTGTCACACGGGAAAAAACTGGGGTTCAGGAACATCGTGTAAGTTTTCCCGCCCATTTTGTTTATGCCATTTACAATAGCAATGTATGCAGCAGCTGAACATCAGCTGACATAGCGGCTATGTGCTGATATTTGCAGGTTTTTGCCTTACCCTGAGGAATGCCCGAAGGATAAGAGGGGGGCTATAGCGATGATGCTCCCGCCTGTGACGCTGGAGCTCCACGAAACAACGTACGTCCCGTCTGGTTCGACGGACTACAGGTTGTCGGCGATTTTCTCGACCGCCACCGTAATGGCGGTCAAGAACGCCCCGCTGGTCTACGCGGCGAACAACCAGCCGATGCCCTCGGAGGAGACGTGGCACTATGGCGGTCGGTGGGCACTGCTTCCACCTTACTCGGACTGGGAGGTAAGAGTCACTCCCGTCCTTTGTATACCGACCGTTATAGACGCTACCTGCTAATGGGACGAGGTAAGACGAGTAGAGGCACCTTGTTGCCGAGTTAGTGCCTTTTACAGTTTATTAATTTGTCAGTCTATTTCATGCAGGCATACGTGAAACAGCTCTTGAAAAACCTTGTGCTTCACGAGGAGATTAAGCGTTATTTCCGGAAGCCGATAAGGAGGGCTGTTGCATCTTGGGTAATCCCCGAGGTGCGGTTCCTGCCTGAGCGCGCCGGCTACAAACGTGAGCACCCTAAGCTCACGTACAGCAAAACACGTCGGTCCCCTCAGCATTTAGGGAAACACTTCTTGCTTGTGTGTTATGATTGTGATTCATGTTAGTATAATATTATTGTTACCAAAGTTTTGGCCATACAAATGTCTTGAGAACAATACATCTCACCTTTTTATGTGTTTTGATATCTAGGGATTCACGGCGCCCGGGGTGCTGCTGTGCGTGAGGAGCGGGCCCTTGCCCGTAGGCAAAGGGCAAGAGGGACTACGCGGGAAGTGTTGAGTGCCACCTCGGTGGCTTGGAAGGCGGGGGGGTGTGACGCAGCAGAGCTGCCGGCGGAGGATGTGGGCATCTCCCTCTGCCATTCTCCAGGTGAGTTATTAAAGGGAGAGGGTGGCATAGTGATGGGGTCGATGGGGGCACAACCCGCAGAAGAGGCACAGGCGGGCAGCGTAGGAAAGGAGCCGCCGAAGATTGATGGAGGCGGGTCATGTCTGGTGGGCGCGACGCATGCTGGGGCAGATAGCGTGCAAAATGTCGCCCCGGCAGGTAATGAGGGGATGCCAATTGGCGTCCCACCATCGCGGATGCATGCGCAGCGGCGCAATAGCCCCCCCTCATTCTTGACAGCTGGGGCACGGCAGCTGCAAGCTCTAGGGCGGGGAGCGGAGGTAGAGCAATACAAGGCAGCACTTAAACGTTATAGACATGATCCCAATCGTGCTGCGGCCAACAAGGCTAGGCGAGTAGAGGACTTGAAGAGTCGCGGCGCTAGATTAGTAAAACTAGTTATAGATGACCTTACCAAGTGAACATGTAATAAATGAAAAACAATCTTTTCTTTGTGAATGGACCGCTGATGCATACGGGGCATTATGAATTTATTTATACAATATATTGCATCGTCTCACTCCTGACCATCATGTTTGTAGCGGATGGACTGCATCTTAATTCTCATGCATATCATTAACTAGCAGTGCGCGATTTGATGTCAGGGGAGGGGCAACATTTCAGGCGTGGCAAAAGCACATGCAGCAAGTGACTAGCTGTAGCAGAGACACAATGTAGATGGTGTTGATGAATTAATATTCTACAAAGCAACAAGTGCAGGTGTCATATAATACTCTGTAACACATTTTGACTTAATAGAAATGGACCGCCTGATTTATATGTATGGATACGACATCATCGCCCAACATCATGTTTGTAGATATGCACCATCATTGTTAATTCAACTATATAGTAATAGCAATGCTCGACGGTTTGATGTGCAGGCAGAGGCACAAACTTTGGTGCTGTAGGATGTGCACATGCATTTGAGACCAAATATTTCTGCTTATGCTAAAATATGTGAAGTGTGTAATTTAAAAAGTTTCGAAATAATTAGCGCTCAACGTCCTTGCAGTAATACAATCGCCATGTAACTCACAAAGTTGGCAAAAGGTAATAGGCATAGCTATGGTGCGTAGCTAGGTCCTTTTGTCTTGTATCGGTCTTCTTCATCGTCGATTTCTGAATCAGATGAGTCCATGTCATGGTCCCTCTTCTCGGTGTCCGGTGTCTCGTCCTCGGACAGCCTTGCCCCCTCTGCGAGCAGACCTCGGCGAAGGATTTCATCGTGGTCTGGCGGTAGGTTGTCCAAGTATTCTTTGCACCCCTGGATCATGGCAGCATTCCTCTCTGCACATGCCTTGCTGCGTCCATCTCTAAGTTGACGGGGCGCCCTGTAGTTCTGAGGTTGCCCCTTCTCAGCAACTAGATCTTGATAGGTGCGCACTTTGACGAGGACTTGTTCGGCCAGGTGCTCCACATGCATGTCACTGCGTTTAAGTGCGACGTGGCGCGTCTTCTGGTGGATCGCCTCTGCACCTTGGCTGCAGAACTTGTCCAGAGACCCATGCAGCTGGATCAGCTCGTGACAGTGGCACTGCATGATATGCATGTACACTGTCACATGTTCAGGGCCGCATCGCATCAAGAAGGCTGACATAAACATCTCAGCATACTTCTTCACCTCCGCTGCATGGGCGTCACGCGACGGCTGATCGTCCTCGCACCCACGCCCAATCAGATGATTCCAATACGAGAAGGTGCGCCATAGGTGCTTCGACCATTGGCACACCGCGCTCCCTTGGTCCTCGAACACTTGGTTCATGAGCTCCTCGTGGAAGTCCATCAGGGTCGAGCAGATCTCCCCTGGCCATGACTCCGCTGACAGAGACGACCCCCCTTTGGACCCTGCGCGCCGCTGGCCAGGCTGAGTCCCTGCGTTGAGCTTGACTTTCATCACCTCTTGAGCCCAAACCAGAATCTGTACAAAGACGAAACATGTCAATATAATTAACTTAATCAGATAATCATATATGTATCTATATAAAAAACATTACCGAAATGTAACCAGCTAACGACATGTCATGTCTCACCTCCTCCAATTGCTCTGCATCGATGTTCTGACACACCGTCCACTTGAAAATCTGAGGAACGATGCGCAGTCTGCAATGCAAAATATCGAAAACATAGTGGGAGATCGGCAGATCAAGCATGGGCCGAAGCATGGTACCGAAATGCTGATGGTTGACCTTGCTCCTCGCTGCGACGCCGTAGTCTTCAGGCCCGGGTTTGGCCTTCCGTGGTAGGGGCAGCCTGTTGAGCTCCTTGTGGCCAGGCCCGATGGACTTGCTGCATCCCGGACAGACGTAAGATGCGCAACCCTCACCGGCAACACATCCGGAGGCGCAAGAATTCTGCTGGTCGGTGCTCTGCCCTGAGGGGGTGTGAGCTAGCTGGATTTGCTCTGCAAGCGTTCTTGGCTCCATGTGGTCCACGGTCTGTGACCCCACAATCTCATAGCGCTCGGAAGACTTTAAATGCAAAAGAGCTCTCAATACCTTACAATAGATACATGGAAAGCTGCTAGAGCACCCATTAAGCCCAAGGATGCTGTTCAAGAACTTCAGGTCGCCTGTCAGAAAACACACATTAACAGACATATCAAACTAAAACTTGAAGCGCACAACCAGACAGGACAGCGTCATGGAGGCATGACTTCCACACCGACTAACATGAAACGTCATGCGCTCTCATTAGAAAGTATCGTTTCAGCTGCACGACGGTCGAACAACAGGACGAATTTGCAGTTAATGTGGAAAACAACTTAATAATGCACATAAAATCGACACAAAACACACATTAACAGACATATCAAACTAAAACTTGAAGCGCACAACCAGACAGGACAGCGTCATGGAGGCATGACTTCCACACCGACTAACATGAAACGTCATGCGCTCTCATTAGAAAGTATCGTTTCAGCTGCACGACGGTCGAACAACAGGACGAATTTGCAGTTAATGTGGAAAACAACTTAATAATGCACATAAAATCGACACAAAACACACATTAACAGACAAATCAAACTAAAACTTGAAGCGCACATCCAGACAGGACAGCGTCATGGAGGCATGACTTCCACACCGACTAACATGAAACGTCATGCGCTCTCATTAGAAAGTATCGTTTCAGCTGCACGACGGTCGAACAACAGGACGAATTTGCAGTTAATGTGGAAAACAACTTAATAATGCACATAAAATCGACACAAAACACACATTAACAGACAAATCAAACTAAAACTTGAAGCGCACATCCAGACAGGACAGCGTCATAGAGGCATGACTTCCACACCGACTAACATGAAACGTCATGCGCTCTCATTAGAAAGTATCGTTTCAGCTGCACGACGGTCGAACAGCAGGACGAATTTGCAGTTAATGTGGGAAAACAACTTAATAATGCACATAAAATCGACAGAAAACACATAGGCAACCCAACATCACCCAACATACCTCCAAAAGTCACTTTGAAAGTGTACTTCACGCCATCCACCTCTAGTCCCTCGTCAGACATCAGCTCCGAAACCACTGCTGCCAGTTGCGGTATCTTCTCTACGATGTCCATGTACTTGTCGTCCCCCAGGAAAAACCCCAAAATACAGCAATTCTCGACGCTGTTGACCCCACACTTATGCAGAATCTCGTCCACATGGGCGTCCGCATCCCCACCAGAGTTATTGTAAATTGTCTTCAAGACGAGGGATGTCCCCTGTACTTTGTTCTTCTTGAAGATGCCACATGCGTCCCCGAGAAGCTGAACTTGCACCTGGTTGTCGGTCCCAGGAATAATGAAGTCCCGCCCGTTCGCAACTAGCCACCGAATGCGCGATGTTAGTAGAGCCTTCGCGTCACTCATGGCGGCTTTAGGGATTCCTTTGTCCAAGCCTAGGCTTGCCATCAAGTCATGTAACCGTTTGCTGATGACTGCAAGGGAGGCGAGCTTGGGGAAGCCAGTGCCGTATGGCAGCCTTGCTCTGACCAACCGCAGGTCCTTTTGAACGGAGCTAATGAGGTTCGCCACCTTTTGGTACTCCCTAGTGCTGAGGCCCGCGTGAATAAACAGGTCGGCAGCAATTTCATCATAGTGCTTGGCGATGCACTCCACGATACCCTCCTCGATCTTGCGCATGACACTTCCGCTAAGCATCCCCTCCATCTCTAAGTTCTTGGCGTGTTTTCTCAAAAACGCACCGAGGACCTTAGTAGGGTACGCCGCCTTGCCGGGGTCAGCGGACTCCTCTCCACCCCCCTCGCCCGTTGCGTCGAAGTTCAGCCAATCGGGGCCAAACAGTTCGGTAAAGTACTCAGTCAACTTGTTGACGTCCGTGGCAAGCGTCCAGCGACTCGGCTTGTCGTAGTTGATCCTCCGCTGAGGAACGCGCGACGACGCTTTCAGGGTGTCTTCAGCCGCTTTCAGATCCTTCATAGCATCTTCCAGCTGTTTGCTAAGGGAGTCGACCGTTTCCGCCAGCTGCTTAGCCCGGTCCTCGGATGCCTTGGCTGCTTCATTGCTAGCGTCGAGCCGCTGCTTATGGACCGCTTGGACCTCCTTCAGATAGCGCCGCTGATTTCCGAGCTTCGACATCAAGCTTGTCCGCTCTGTTTTAAGGTCGAGATTCTCTTTCTCCAGGCGCTCTAGCTTCGAGTTCATGGCGACCCCCTCCATGATCACCAGCTGAAGCAATTGCTCCACGCTTAGCCGCGGAGCCGCGGCGGTGACAGCTGGTGGTCGTCCCTCGGGAGGCTGCCGCCCGTTCCATGCAACCCCCTGGTCGACACGGCTAGAGGTCACGAAGCCGGTAGCAGGCGCTGACGGCATACTTTCGATGGTCCGCGGAGGGTTGGAGGCGTCGTCGACACCGGTAGCATCTGTAGCGATGGCAGATCGAAGTATTTGAATTAACGACTCGAAGCTGTCACTCGACAAATTCAAAAAACTAACAACGAACGATTGCAGTTGTATCCGGCCACGTCAACCGCGCCCCGTAGTGCAATTAATCGATCGACTGCTGTTCAACAACTAGCTTTGCTTACCGTCGTGGCCGTCCGGTCTGCGCCTTTTTGCACCCCGTGCTGAGTGATTGTTGTTGCTGCAGCTGCCATTCATCTTGAGTAGTGACGGCGGCGCGGGGCGATCCAACCTCCTTGCAAGACATATTAGTGAAAAAGTCTTAGATTTCAATTTGAATACGCAAATTTGGCAAGAGCTTCATCAATGATTCACAAGTAAGGAGGGGTTAACTTTGAGGTTCGGGATGAGGAATACCTGCTGCCGGCGATCGATGAATAGACGGACGTTCGACTGGCCGCACGCGCTTTCAATGTCAATATGCGCAATGCAGGGTCAATAGCGGTGTCTATAAATTCAACAGGTCCCCCGTACGCGCTGGTCAAGACGCGCGACGACAGCGGATGGCGATCCAACCACCTGAGAACATTTTGATAAAAACATCTTTAATATATATATTTAGATATAGAAGTTTAGTAAGATCCGCGCATATAATCAGTAACAAGTAAGGGGTTAAATATGAACTTCAGGATGGGGACCACCTGCCGCGCGACGATCGATGAAGAGTCGGGCGTTCGACTGGACGCACACGTCTCAGCTAATGACAGAATATGTGCACTTCGAGTTCATTCGCGGTGTGTGTAATTCAAAATTTCGACTATTCGCGCATGTCAAGACGCGCGACGAGAGCAGATGGCGCCGCTCACTGCGTCCGGTGGACGTCATCGCCGTCATCCTGCGTGTTGATGATGTCGTTCAGATCATTTACTTTACGCTACTTACTTTGATGATAGTATTATACCTAATAATGTTAACCAGCTGTAGCGGGCAAGGCTCAATTGCGTCCTTTCGTTTTCTATTTGTAGTCTCGTACAGTGTCTATACCGAGAAGCCGCGATGCGTACTCTGCCAGCCTGGCAATATGTGCGAGACATGAATGTCCTTGTCATGAAAATGAAATGGGGTCACATTTGTATTCTTTACAAATCTACGGATGAATATCTATTCAAATATTTTCTGAAATTGTACTGGATGGTCAACGCCCATTTTCTTCTTCTGTCGGTATGTACAGGGGGGCTTGTATCCCAGACGGCGCTGTGGGTCGCGAATCTCACACTTTTGATGACCCCGAAAGCGCAGTGCAACGGGATTCCACAGTCACGATAGAAAAATGAGGTATAGCTTTCTCTCTTTCCTGCTTGATAAAGTTTGCATCAGCCTTGTTTCGTCTTCATATGCTTGCCGACGCGTTGTTGAGGGTACTTCCCGCGGCGGTGTTGTGGTTCTGATGCGTGTTTCCGACGTCGGCCAACGCGCCCTTCGCATGCACAGCTCGACGAGGCGTCATAGCATGCTTGTCGATATCACGAGATCATGAGGCAGTCGGTTCTTCAGCAAAGCAATAGCCGAATTGTCATAGAAGTCCGCGACGTTGCTTTTGTGGAAGTGGTGGGAGGACGGGAGGTGGAAGCGGCACAATTTCTAGCAATCGACTAGGTGAATGCCTATCAAAGTTGTCAATAAACGTAACCAACAATCATGTGTTTGCAATAGCTCCTCTAGCGTGAGGTCGTGGTCGCGCGATTGATTGTGTTTGTCGACACGTGGACTTTAGGAAAAGTATTCGGACGCAAGAGTTGGTCGCGGAACAGCTCGAACGCATATGTTGCCATACTCATCGGCCTATCGTTGCATGCATTGGTCGTCGTCGTCGAAGGTGTCGGTTGCTCCAACGGTGGCGATGAAGTGGATAGCCTCCCGCTTCCTGTACTTTTAGCCCATAGCGACGAGGTCGACCCCTTCCTACTTGGTGGTAAGCACCAACCTTCTCCCAACACTCTTGTCCTTCAAGTGTTCTTCTAATTTGAAATTTGAAATTGTTTACAACAATACCAGTATAAACAGGTTGCTGTCTCTGCCCCCCCCCCTGTACTATGCCTAACAGGACTTATAAGCAGGAGTAGACCGTGAACCACTAATCCCAACCTCTCCAATGGCAGTAACGCTACCGTCTAAAACATACCCGTATCCAGGTATGTATCATTTTCTGATCTATACGTATTTTTCTTTGGAAACAGTATGAAATATAAGATGTCGCTAGTCTCCACGATACGCGGCATGCTCCAGCCGCGGCGGGGTCGCTGATCAGCAAGGCTGGTCAGCTTGAGCTGGTCGAGTCGAACCTGCCTGACCTCGGCTCATGTGCGACTCCGGTCGTGCCGGAGGTAGGGGAAAGGCAGGTGGAAACCCCCCCTCGCTCAGGTCGTCGTCGGACCCTTCTCGATCCGTGCTCAACCCCGTCCGAGATATCGGAGATAGTAGTCGCTCTTCTCGGCGCGACTCTCCACCTAGTCTAGCCTTCTCCCCTCCTGCGGGGGCTGGGAGGAGAAAATAGCTAGGCTGCAGACGGTGTCCGGCTGGCTCTCCTGCCTCCGAGCCAGATTTCTCATGTCCCCTGTCCTTTTGCCGTCTGTTTCCGCCACCCATCTGATCGCGTTGTGCTGGCCGCACCCTCCCCCGGTGGTTTACGTTGTTAGGGGGCCGCCTATACGAGCAGTGTGCCGCTGCGATAACCCGGGGCACTGCCTGAGGCAGCTTGTCGATAACCGGGTACCGACTAGGGGAGGGGAACGGATAGTGCCCATGGATCGGCTATCCTCAAAAGATGGTGAGTACGAGAATATTTAACCGAAAACCCCCCGTACCGGGTTTTTCCGGCGGCGGGTGATCCTCCCGACCTCCGCCGCCAGACCGTGCCGCTCCTCCGGCTGCGACCCGCCTCCGTCCTGCGTATCTTCGGGCCTCTCCCCCAGGGGAGACCAAAGGTCTCGCAGGGCTGGCGGCTGCTAGCGAGCGCCGTGCCCTAGCGCTGCTTCCCAGCTGTCCGCCGCCAGCTCCAGCACCCTCGTCCAACCGTTGATCCGTCCGTACCCTTCCTTGCCAAAAAACATTCCGCAGTCCTCGTACCCGTCAAGGCGGAAGAGTAGCTGTGAGTATTTAGTCGCTGAAAGAACATATCGGACAAGCCGAGCGGGAGATCCATGTGCCGGTGTACGGATATTATGTTTTTCCAAAAC
Source organism: Tetraselmis chui (assembly GCA_026401115.1). NCBI lineage: Eukaryota > Viridiplantae > Chlorophyta > Chlorodendrophyceae > Chlorodendrales > Chlorodendraceae > Tetraselmis > Tetraselmis chui. Next base: position 95,923 of record JAPMLY010001339.1, read on the forward strand.
CCTCCGTACCGGGCTTCCCGACAGCTGTTGATCCCGCGGATCGCAGCTGTCGGTACCTCGTTCAGGCCCCTACCGTGCCAGGCCTGGCACGGCTACGGGGTTACCAGCGCCCACCGCGTGGAGGTAGAGGTAGGTGCCGACGGGCCTGCGAGCGCACCCCTCTCCGGGGCCGCCACCGCTGCGCCGCCGGCGGGCGCCGTGTACTTCTAGATATTGCTTGGGGAAGCGGGCGTGGCTTGTCTTCACTACACCAATAAAATGGTGCCCCCTCTTGGATGCCCGTATCGCAACATGTGGAGAGAAGTGTAACAATGTTTAATTCCTTACTTATAAGCATATACTGACATTCACAATGCACATTTATCTGCTTAATATCTTCACACATGCAAACCAATTATCGCTCAATAGAGTTGTACCATGTTGGATGGCAGTTGACTCCATCGCCCGCAGGACAGTAACGCATTTTGTTCCCAACTCCCGACTAAAAGTTTTCTGCCTCATAGTTGTTATCCCCTCTTGCACTTCAACCCACATCATCGCGCATGTGTTTGCATCGCACATCGTCTTGAACTGTGTTCCCAAGGGCGTGGGCTTCCGCAAAATGAAAGAAATGTTTTTCAAGGTTCCTCGCCTGTCCTTGCGTGGCTTGTAGCTACACATCGACTCATCTAGTGTCTGAGTCATCCTTGCTTGAATTGTAGTTGCCTTGTTCTCGTTGAAGTATTACACCATCTAACGAAACACAGCCCAGGGGTAGACTTGAGAAGTGGTCATGTCCGCGTTTGAGTACATGACCATGTGGCGGATGAGAGTGAAGCAGCAGCTCTTCATGATGCGTTGGAAATCAGGTGCCCCCCGTCCATAGTCCCTTCCCGAGTTGATTGAACTGTCGAGCTGCGTAGACAATTCCAATAAAAACAACCCATTTGTGTTGTGTGATAGGCTCCAACCCCCTTTTTTCTAAAGCCCTCCTCGTTCAGGCGGCATAGATCGTCCTCGATTTTTTCGGGGTAGACGCATAGCCACATGCTAAGGAGGTCCGCGTCTCCATCTTTAGACGCCGGGATTTCGCAGTAAAGGCCGACTTCCTTCTCGCGACCCTTCAGTGCGCCCAAAATGGTGCGGTCAAGCTGTCACTAGCACATCGCTCGATCCTGCAACTCACCCGCCTTCCGCCTTCGGACTCACACGGCAGCCTCGAGCTTCAAATAAGTCCCCTACGCTACCGTCCCTTCACGGACAAACTTTCATATGATATTTTGCCAGTTTTTTGTGTCGCTACCGACTTTTGCCCGGCATGAGTGAAATAGCGCAAGATTAGAGTCGACGACGCGCGTTACTATGTGCAACGCGCCGAGTCGCTTATTTAATTTCAGAGTTTTTTCGAGCAAATGACAAGCCCCGTCTCATTTCCCGCGCTCTACTTGTCCTTTTGATTGCAACCGTTCATGTAGCCGAGCAAGTGAACATGCTACTGAAAGGAAGGAGCGGAATATGACGGCGCTAGCTAGTTCCTTTGCCGGCTAGTGATTCGGCGCCACGTGCCAATACTCAAGGCGGTTTCCGTACCGCCAATGGTGCCATCGGAACAAGTCCCATGCCTTAAAGGGGTCCCAAGTGGGAATTGACTTGCGGGAATGGGGTTTGGTGCTACTGGGTAGCCTCCCACCGAACCTAGCGCGGCCGGAGATGGTCAGTTCGGTAGATTGGGCTGCATCAATTGCTCGCCGCGGTAATTGGACAAAAAGTGCTTTTAGCTCACGCTGAACCTACCGTACTTTCGGCCCTTCTCATATAGTAATGTGCCAGTAATATCTCGGTTTGGTTAGGTCACCATGCCCCTTTGGACCTAGAGAGCATGATGGGTGAGGATCCCAAGGTCTTACCTTGTTTTGGCCGAAGACAAGTATGTCCTTGTGACACAGCGTGAGCTCCTACTTGACATTGAGGCATTTAGCAAGTACGGTCTTATCCGTCAAGAAATACTGCACGTTGCTATTTCTACTTTACCGTGGGCGGTCCAATTGCGCAAATCGTATGATACGACCTCCAATATATATGGGCGGGTTTCGGAATCGGATCTCGCGGTGTTGACTAACACACCAATAAACCAAGACCTTTCCGATTATGCTTGCCCCGACGTCTAGTTGATGGCATCTTCGGTTGACAACGCGGCGGCGTCCGCTACCCAATTGACTTGCTTACAACTTCCTACTCCCGACGCTCTCACCCGCTCGGGAGATTTTGGGTGTCACAATCAGCATTCCGCGCATTCTTGGTGCCCGCGCTTACCTTGACCTCTTGTCGGTTTGCAGAACTTCCCCACTAGATTATATGCCGGTGACTTCGGGTACGGATCGCGGTGCTTTGGCTCTCGTTTTCGCTTCACATGAGTCCAGTTTCAAGGTCCCGTCCGATTGCTATACGATGGTACCGCAGCGTGCGTTGGACTTACTGTGGAGTGCGCCTCTCATGCTTGGAAGTGCCCACGGTCCAATGAGCCCCCCCCCCCCCCCCACAGTCTTGCGGGTTTGGATCTTGATCGACGGTATCGTGTACCTCTATGTCGGGCGAGCGCTCGACAACTGCTATGCTTATGGACCATATCCCCCGGTGCCCGTGCTCTTGGTATGTCATCCATCTCCGTGATCGGGATGGATCCCAAATGGGGGGATGGGGCTTGAATCTTCAGGAGCGTGCGGAGGCCAAGAGGGTACGAACGGATTAGTGGCGAGACGCGGGTATCGGAGTTGGCGGCGGATAGTCGGGAAGCAGCGCCATGAAAGCGCGCACGCTAACAACCGACCAACGCTCATGAAGACATGAAGTCGAGGCAACCCATGGGGGGAGAGCTCGGCACTTGCAGCGAGGAGAACAACATCGGCGAAAGGAGCGGCATGGTGTGGCGGCGACAGTCCTAGGGATCATCCGCTGCCGGAAAAAACATGCACGGAGGGTTTCAGTAAGTAACCTCAGTACCCAACACCTTTGAGGTCGGCGCCCCGATCCGACTCCGCCCCCTTACCTCTCCCCTCGTCGGCACCCACCATCGACATGAGTACCTCATGCGTCATGCTAAGGATAATTGTCGCAATAGCACAACGCTCGTTTAGGCGGCCCCATGGCAGTGCAAACCATAAGGGGAGGATACGGGTGGAAATTTACGGATCAAACGGTGTTGGGAACATCGAACAGACGACCGGGACATAAAAGACGAGACGGGAGGAGCGACACACGTCATGTATCTACGGCTATTGCTTTTCTCCCCCAAACCCGAAGGGAAGGGGAAGCATGTGCTAGGAGGACACATTCGACGGGGGGAAAGGCTATTATCTCGGATGAGGGTGTGCGTGGATCGAGTCGGGTCTTTCGACTACGCGTGTGAGGGGGTTTTTCGCATGTCTTACCCCCTCAGCTCCGGCACGACAAGAGTCGCAAATGAGCGCATAGGTAAGGCATGCCCGACTCAACCAGCATAGGCTTACCAATCGAGTTGATCAACGCTCTCGAGCGACGGGAGCGGGCCGCGCATCGTGTAGACTTGCGACATCATTATATTTCATGTGTTCAATTTTAGTGAGAGATCTTTTTTGCATGTATGATTGACATTATGTTGTGACCGCCGCTAACGGAGAGGAGAGGATAAGGAGATCTCACGGCGTTAAACCCGACTCGTAAGACCTAGTTTACAATAATGGGAACGCCTTGAGACAACAACCGATTTATCGGTGCTTGTTGAAAAAAATTCCAATTTCATTTAATTTGTTGAAATCTTTGTACCAACGTCCGACGACATACTTTTGGATGGCTTGACGAAAGCTCTTGCGGAGCTTAAGCCCCCTTTGCTCTTCAAACGCTGCATGGGGCAAATTGCTATGCCCAATTCAAATTGAAATTGTTTACAACATGTACCGGGTGAACCCGGTTGCTGTCTTTGGGCCCTCCCCACTATGCCATGCACCAAACTTAAAAAGTCATGGCTAGACCGTAAACTGCGTAAATCCAATCTCTCCAAAGGGTGTTGGAGGTTTTTATTCACCCCCCCCCCGGGGAGCGTGACGCGCGTGAAGGTGTTAGTTATCGGTAATGGGCGTGTGCGGGTGCGGTGAGTAGAGGTGCGGCGCGTGGTCGTGCGAGGTTGGATGCGGTAGATGAGGAGGAGGCTGTGCAACCATTGGACAATTTGCAAGTGAAGTTTTGATAGGATACGTGTGGCGTCAAGTCGTGTTTTCGAGACTTTGTCATGAGGGTCAGTGCGGAGGGTGAGAATGGAGGTGAGATTGGTTACTGTGGATGTGTGAGGTGTACATGTGCGGCTCATGACTATGGGCAGTATGTCGACCTCGATACCCGGTGTTGTCGAATGGCATTGGCGAGGGGGTTATGCATATTGCGAACCATTTGTGCAGTGTGGAAGAGGTTGTGGTCCGTGCAATATTTCTATTCCCTTATCTGAATCTTTGTAATCGAGGAATAACGTCGTCGGCCGTTTGTGTGTCCGACGAACCTAGGTTCAAGGAGTCGGATGAAGTCGGGTTTGTGTGCGTGGGGTCTCATCGATGATGGGAGTAAGTCTTCAAATAAGATAGCATGGCATGAGGTGAGGGAGTCGGGCGAGAGGCCTTTGTCATCAGCAACTAGACGGGTAGGCATGTGGGAGCGGGGAGGGGGTGGGCAATCAAGGGGGGTGGATGAGTGTGGCGGATGTGAATGATTTGGTGGGTTTGCTACCGAAGTCGGCCGTGATGGTCTCCCACCGACCTCCGTTGTGGCGTTCCATGAGTGAGAGGAGGAGTTGTAGCGCGCTATTGTGGCGATCATGTCTAAGCCCGGACATAGAAGGACAGTTACCGGCCATGTGGCCGTTGATGGTGAATTGACCGCACATGGGGCAGCGCAGGGTGGGGTTGTGTGAGAGGAGGCGTGTGTTGTGTACTCCCCACATAAACTCTTGCTTGTGTGTGAATTAGACATTGGTTAGTAATGTGTGTGTTTTGGTGAAAAGTAAAATCCGCCCCGTCCGCAGCGGCGCGGGCGACAGGGCGCCGTGTGTAGTGGCTTGTGAGAGGGGCGTATGCGTGTTTTGGTGTTGTATGTGTGTGCGTCGGATTTGAGGTTATTGTACTTGTTAGGCGTGGGTTCTCATATGGTTTGGGGTACGGGTGTGTATGGCCAGGAATTGGTGCCGATAGACACGGCTAAACCGTGGTGTAGGTCGTCTCGGGTGGGTGGCCGTCTGCAACTTAGCTTTGAGGTTAGCTAGAGCGTCTGCGAGGTCGTTGCCGAGAGAGTGGTTGTGTGCTTTGATTTTGCCTAGATGGGTGCGAATGCTTGAGTTGCAACGTGTTTTGAGGGTGTGTGTGACTGAGTCGAGTGTGTCACGGTGGATGTGATGGCGGTAGGCGGATGGGTAGTTAATGAAGCCTTCGATAAGGCGGAGCGAGCACGCGCTGTCCGTAAGGAGGACAGGAGGTGGGTGTGTCCGAGTTGTAGGCCAATATCGATGCCCGCAAGTCCTGCACGATTGATGGTGTTAAAGGGAGGGGTGGAGGTCACCAGAATTTTGACGCGTGTATCCGAGGCGGGGGCGCCCGCCGGCGGCGCAGCGGTGGCGGCCCCGGAGAGGGGTGCACTCCCAGGCCCGTCGGCACCTACCTCAACCTCCACGCGGTGGGCGCTGGTAACCATGCAGCCGTGCCATGCTTGGCACGGTTGGGGGCTAAACGAGGTACCGGCAGCTGCGATCCGCAGGATCAGCAGCTGTCGGGAAGCCATGTACGGAGGGTTTTGGAAAAACATAATATCCATACACCGGCACATGGATCTCCCGCTCGGCCAGTCCGATATGTCATTTCCGCGACTAAGTACTCGCAAATACTCTCCCGACGAAGGGGCGGGGGCGGCGTTTGCGAAATGTTTTTTGGCAAAGCAGGGTACGGACGGATCGGCGGAGGGACGAGGGTGTTGGAGCTGGCGGCGGAGAGTTGGGAAGCAACGATGGGGCATGGCGCTCGCTAGCAGTCGCCAGCCCTGCGAGAGTTTTAAGTATCCCCTAGGGGCGAGGCCTGATGCTACGCAGGACGGAGGTGGGTCGCAGCCGGAGAAGCGGCACGGTCTAGTGGCGGCGGTCCTTAGGATCACCGCCGCCGGAATTACCCGGTACGGAGGGTTTTTGGGGAAATATTCCCGTACCCACCATCTGTTGAGGACCGGCGACTCGATTCATGTGTTCTACCAACCCCTCCCCTAGTCGGTACCCGCTTATCGACATGCTGCCTCAAGCAGTGTGCCTAGGGTTATCGTAACGGCACACTGCTCATAAAGGCGGCCCCCTAACAACGTAAACCACCGGGGGAGGGTAAGGACGGCCACAACGCGATCATATAGGTGTCGGAAACAGACGGAACAAGGGCATGGGACAAGAGAATATTTGGCATGGGGAGGCGCCCACCGGCGGCGCAGCGGCGGCGGCCCCGGAGGGGGGTGCGCTCGCATGCCCGTCGGCATCCCCTCACCTCCCCGTGGTGGGCGTTGGAAACCCCGTAGCCGTGCCAGGCCTTGCACGGTAGGGGGCTAAGAGGGCCGACAGCTCAATCCGCAGGATCAGCACTTGTCGGGAAAGCCAAGTACTGAGGGCTTTTGAAAAAATAATTTCTGTGCAATACCGGCACCAAGATCTCCCGCTCGGCCCGTCCGATATGTTTTTTCGCGGTCAGACACTACTGAATACAATCCTACCTCGAGGGGGTGGGGCATGTACAACATGAGCGTTTGAAGGCGAAGAGGGTACGGCCGGATCAGCGGTGGGAGGCGGGTGTTGGAGCTGGTGACGGCCAGCCGGGAAGCAGCTCCATGCAAGGGCGCTCGCTAGCCGTCGACCAGCCATGTGCCAGTCGACCCTTCCCGGGGGGTGAGGCAAGACATGGCGCATGCCGGTGGCCGGTCGCAGACGGAGGAGCGGCTATGTGAGGCGGCGACGATCCTCAGGATCAGCCGCCATCGGAAAGCCCTGTACGGAGGGCTTTTTAGGAAACTAAACTAATGTCCGTACCCGGCGTCGAGCTAGTTGGGGAGCAGCACCAGGGAAGGGCGCTCACTAGCGCGCCGCTACGCCGACAAGTTACATCTCCCGGGGGGAGGAGTCAGCTTGGGCGGCAAAATAGAATGAGAAGTCATCTTATGCGGATGATGGTGGCAAAATTTAGAGGAGAAGAATGCTTATACCGTCGGTCAGGTTCATGTTCTTACCAAGCTATTAACCCAACAAGTTTTGTTGGATAAAAACCCGCCCGCGTTTTTTGTATATTCGACGTTTTTAGATTTGTTTTACCATGATTATGCTACGTGCTTTGGATTCCGTGATCCTCTTGTCACTCTTGCCCCTTTGTTTTCAATCCCATTTTCCCTGTCCGTAATGCTCATGTTGTTCCTCTTGTAATCTATTTACATGGTAATACTATTAACTACTATATAGTTTTCCCTTTTGCCCGTACGTTGTGAAGGTACGAAGTACGTAATTCAATTATTAACTATAAACAATTTCTTACAAGAAAAAGCAGTGGAGGCCACCAAGCAAAAAGAAGAAGAGAGGAAAAAACCAAAAAGAGGAAAAGAGGAAAACGTAATTCAATTATGCTTTCCATGTCGGACGATTTGACATGTCGGACGATGCGTGGCCCACTGCTTTTGCGGACCATTTGCCTCGATGCGGCGGAGATGCTTCGGTGCACACCTCTCACTCTTGGTTAGTGACGGCCCTTGCGGAAATCATCTCCGAGGTTCGTGGCGCACTCGAGGTTCTCACGGATCCCACGATGTTAGTTCAACTCCCCAACGGCAACGACGGTCTCCCCGCTGACGTGGGTGTCTTGCACTATCACGGCATCCGAGGCTCAAAACTTGCCCTTGATGCCGTGGTTTCCGGTTTGTTCGGCGTGTCCAGCCCCCCGTCACCCGAAGTCGCTCTCCGCCATGCTGAGAAGACCAAGTTCGAGAAGTACTCGGAGGGGGTGAGGAGTCGCCCCGACATCCGTTTCATTCCCTTTGCAGTCACGGAATTTGGTACTCTCTGCGGCCACGCCACGGCTTTCTTGACGGAGCTAGCCAAGCAGGCATCCGCATCTAAAGGGATGCATGTGGGCAAGTTGTTGGCCTCTTGGCGTCGAAAGGTCTCTCTCGCCGTCCATGTTGCTCACTCGGACAACGTCTTGCGCGGTTTGTCCACCGCTGCGGACGGCGTGGAGGCCGCTTCTTCCTCGGCTGGGATGCCTTCTCCTGCCACGGCGCTCTTCACCCGCGCCATGGGCCGCAAGCGTCCCCGTGCTTCCTCGAGCGGCGCGTGAGGCGCCGCTTGTCGCCTCCACGTGTTGCATTCTCGGCGTGGCCTAGGAGTTTCCTTAGTTTAATCTGCTAGGTTTGTGCACAATGTAGTGCTTTCCTTTTGCTGTGCTTTGGATTCCGTGATCCTCTTGTCACTCTTGCCCTCTTGTTTCCCCTCATCCTACTTTCCTTGTCCGTGCTCATCTTGTTCTTCTTGTAAGCAATTAGTTCAATTGTGCTGTTGTATGTTATTAATAGAACATCAAATAATCTCAGCCGTAGTAAACACACCACTGGAAACGTACAATAAGATTTTCATTATGCCGCATCAGCTGCTACTGCTTGCTGAGCTGGACGACGCCGCAGCAGCGGAGACTCACGCTCACTGCGCAGCAGCGACGGACGTCACTGGATCACGTCGTTGGAAACGCCCTCGTGAGCGTCAATCCCAGTCAGTACCAGCCCGGCGATCAATAAGACCGACGAAGACAGTATACTCTCGGACCTACCTACTCAAGGCATACGTGATCTTAAGAGGTGTGCTATCTGAGCTGTCGTACTGCTTGCAACATACGGGCGGTTCATAGTGCACACTTCATACATGCAAGCGTTGCCAGGTGCTCGAAAGTCGTCGGAAGCCCAACGGGCGTGGGCAACGACGCCGAACATGCGACCGACATCGACGCCTAGTTTTCTTTCCCCTATCGCCTTAGCATTCATATTATTCCATGCAATGCCATCCAGATGTATTACGTAGTTACGTCGAAATGTTGGTGTTTGGCCAGGAGTTGGCGCTGTCTTAGGAGTCGTATGATCGTTTCCTCGACTGCGGCAACAGTCAACTTGGCTGTGTCGTCGCAACCCCGCTTATTTCCGAATATGTAGCCTCCGTTCCCAAAGAAATTGCGAAGCATCAGAATTCGCTCTATCATTAAGGTAGAATGATTCGAGGACCTTCAGATGTGTTGGCTTTGTCGAGTGGTGGGTTCTGTGTGTTTGGCTTTGCAGGTGCAGCACGAAGGCGACAACTCGCCGTGTCACTTCCTCGACCAGCACCTAAAGATGGCTCAGCTGAAGGACGGCAACCTTTTCTCTAAGGCGACGCAATGCCTATTCTACAACTACAAGCCCAAGCCTGCGCAGCGTATGCTGGATTTCGACTTCCTTTGCGGTGAGTGGCCGTCGGGACAGGGGGCAGTGGGGGACAGTGACTGAACCGACTCCAGTCGGAGCGCCTTTGCCGAAGCCCATCTTGGCGCACCTGTGCCTTTGCATGATTTAGTGAGCTGATCATGCTAAGACACTGTGCAATTGTTTTCATCTTGTGCCCCCCCTGTCCGCATTATAGGTCGTGCAACCCCGTCCATTGCATGTGTTGTTACCCCTGGCGCTAAGGGTGGATTCCACAGACTGTTTTTCGGGAGTGAAGAGATCGCTGTCCCCGTGCGCGGCAGGTCAGTCCCGTAAAATGCTTAATTATATTGCGCAAACTCGCAACAGCGTGGAATAGGTTTGTGTGTTGATCGCGCTCCCGTCCATCTTGATTGGTGCTAACTGTTGCTTGTGCTGCCGGTCTGTTGTCATAGTATTGCGGAGGCGGCCAAAGAGTTTCCAAATGCAGACGTGTTTGTAAACTTTGCGTCTCAGCGAAGTGCTGCAGAATCATCTTTCGAGGCGCTGCAGCAGCCTTCAGTCCGGACGATAGCGGTCATTGCAGAGGGTGTCCCAGAGAGGGTACGCATCATGCCACACTAGAAACCGCACCAGTCACCACCACATGAGATTCCCTCAGCATTGGCGTTGCATTAGCCAAATCATATTGCCTCTCCCTTCGCTACTCATGGTGTGAACACGTTATGGTTCTCTGCAGGATTCCAAAAAGCTGATAGCGTATGCCATGAAACACAACAAAGTGGTCATTGGGCCGGCCACGGTGGGTGGTATGCAGGCTGGGGCTTTCAAGATTGGCGACACCGCAGGCACTCTGGACAATATCATTGCCTGCAAGTTGTATCGTCCAGGTACGTCCAGACAGCAACAGCTGTTTCATTTTTTTCGAGTATCTCACACGTACATCTATCGTGGACTTCCTGGCAGTCCTCACCTAACTGTCCAACCTGCAGGCAGCGTGGGCTTTGTGTCCAAGTCTGGCGGCATGTCCAACGAGATGTACAGCGTTATCTCGCGCACCACCGATGGCATCTACGAAGGGATAGCCATCGGAGGCGACTCGCTTCCGGGCTCCACGCTCTCTGATCATTGCATCCGCTACCAGCAGATACCACAGATTAAGCTGATTGTGGTGCTGGGAGAGCTCGGCGGTCTCGACGAGTACACTCTGGTGGAGGCGCTGCAGAAGAAGCAAGTCACCAAGCCCGTCGTCGCCTGGGTCAGCGGCACTTGCGCCACTCTATTCAAGAGCGAGGTTCAGTTTGGACACGCGGTGCGTCCAGTGGCCGAGTGTGTAATGCTCAATTAATCCTATGACCACTTTTGTCCTATAGTGTGGCTCTTGTTTGATATCACACTTAACATGTTATTAGGGAGCAAAGAGCGGAGGCAAGATGGATTCAGCCCAAGAGAAGAACGCCGCCCTTCGGTGCGCGACACTCAAAGAAAAGTTCACCCCACCAGCAGTAGAGAAGAACGAGTTTGACATCAGCATCGATTCTGAGCTGTGGACTGGGGGTTGTACCTTTGTAGGGCCGCCGGAGCGATGGTGCCGGATTCATTTGAAGGTTTTGAGTTTATGGTCAAAGTAGGTCACCTTTGTTTTTAAGTTTCCAGCGATGCCCATAGAAATGTCGTTGTTGTTTCCCTGTCTTCTGAACTTGTGTTGCCTCCCTTTTCACAGAAAGCTTACGAGCAGCTGGTTCAGTCCCATTCTATCACACCCCAAGACGAGCCGGCGCCGCCGATGGTGCCCATGGACTTGTCTGTCGCGATTGCGAAGGGCATTGTCCGCACTCCCACTCACATCGTCTCGACCATCTCAGATGACCGCGGTGAGGAGCCCCACTACGGCCCCGTCGGTATGAGCGAGCTGATCGAGAAGGACTACTCCATCGGTGACGTGAGCTTCCTTCGATAAACGCCTGCATTCCACTCATTATCCCGCTTCAAATAGCATGTGCTCCATACTGATTTGACCATATCGCATTAGGTGATCTCCCTGCTGTGGTTCAAGCGCCAGCTACCAAAGTACGCCACCAAGTTCATCGAACTGTAAGTCGACCTCCCGCGCTCATGCGGAGTTCATCAGTCAGTTTGCGCAGTACCGCAATTTCGTGGTTGATGATTGGCATATACTATGTTGTACAAATAGTACGCAGGAAACCGTGCTGACGGTGCTGCTCTGTCTGCGCAGGTGTATCATGATGTGTGCGGACCACGGTCCATGCGTTTCTGGCGCTCACAATGCCATCGTTGCCTCCCGTGCGGGCAAAGACCTCGTGTCTTCCCTCTGCAGCGGCCTCCTCACCATTGGTGGGCTACATGTCCTTCATTAACTTCCATTATTCTCTTATTCTCTATCATTTCTTTGCCGAATGTAATTACGCCATTTTACGCTAATACTTGCCTCATCTGGGTCAGGTCCTCGTTTTGGTGGTGCCATTGATGATGCTGCGCGTTACTTTCGCGAGGCTGTCTCTCAGGTAGAGCGCCATTCCACCTGCATGCCGCCGTTGCTTTCACTTCTGGGAAAGACTGTTCTGAAAATGTCTCTTTCATTTTATACTGTTTTTTGAGATGTAAGCCGTGTTGGCGTCTCGACGGACAGGGCCTTGCAGCGGATGAGTTTGTGGAGGGAATGAAGAAAAAGGGTCTGCGTGTGGCTGGCATCGGGCACCGCATCAAGAATAAGGACAATCGCGACAAACGGGTGGAGCTGCTGCAGAAGTATGCCAGCGAGGTGTGCCTCCCGCCCTAAAGCCCCGAAAGAGTGGTGGGTGCGATTGTGACACTCGGCAGCAGTGCCGTACTAACAACCCACCGACCCCCCTGTCCCCCTCTGTCTTGCAGAAATTCCCCAGCACTCCGCACCTCGACTTTGCGGTGCAGGTCGAGGAGTACACCCTGCAGAAGAGCGCCAACCTGGTCCGGCTTAATCCCGTTTCTTCTTATTAGCTACATGACGGCGCATGGTATCTGAAAGTCTTGTGGTATTGTTGTTAACCCTCCCCCCCCGTTCCTCTGTTTTGTCTATAGGTTTTGAACGTGGACGGCTGCATCGGCGCGCTCTTCCTCGACCTACTTTCCTCATGTGGCCAATTTACTGACGTAGGCCCCCTCGCACCACGCCACATTTTGTGTTCTTTAAGTATCTTCAGAGCCGTCACTTTTATTGACGGGGACTCGTGTCATTTGCCGCCGGCTGCGTAGGATGGTATCAAGGACATCATCAGCATCGGCTACCTGAACGGCCTTTTTGTCCTGGCACGCTCTATCGGTCTCATTGGTAAGCAAGCCCATCTGCATGGAATGAGTACAACCACACAGCAGCGTCCGGCTTAGCTTTGCCTCACCCCCGCCACTTTCCTCCTGGGAAATGGCCCTCCCTCCGCCGCTTTCTCGCAAGCTAAGGATTCTCAGTGTTTTGAAACTGATTGGTGTGTTTGTGGCACTCATGGTGCAGGCCATTCATTGGATCAGAAGCGTCTGAAGGAGCCTCTCTACAGGCACCCCTGGGAGGATGTGCTCTACACCACTTAGTTGGTTCCTGGATGTGAGCGACCGCCGCCTTTTGGCGGGTGCACCTACCACGGTGTGCACTCATGCAAGTTGGACCGAGACAGCCGTTTTTTGTTGCTACCCTTGCTTTGCAATCCCATTCTTTTGACACCCCTTCGCTATCCTCTGCGTGCTTTTAAGAAAAGCTCCGAGACTGCTCGGCTGCCAGCTCATTATTATGTATGCTTTGCAACTCCTCATCATTTGCACCCAGGCACCCCTGTTTTTAGAATACGTATCTTTCCGATCCACCGAAAGCTCATTCCCGCATGAAGCCACACGCACATTGACGCGAGAGAGTGCATATTGTCTGCACCCGTCCGTCCCTGCATGTGTTCGCATTACTGGTAGTCAGATATGTTCCTTAATCTTACCCGGGGGCGCGGGAAATTACATTCTGCGAAACATCCAATGAGAAGGCAGTGTGGTGTTATTGTAGGATTGCATGTTGAGATGCAGTCATGACGCGAAGGGGCCGAAGACAGCAGCCAGCCTAGACTCACATGTGGTGATTCAAATTTCTGTTAGGCGGTACAGGTATGTGGCGGGTAATGAAATGCGTGCCAGTCATTACGTGGCGGACTTGTTGAGACGAAGAGTGCAGTCTTGTCGTGAAGGAATAAGGTGTCAGGGGGGAGGCGAGGCACGAACAGGCGTTTCTGATTCTGGCGCACGTGGGTTTCCCTACCATATGGAACACTGAATATCAAGAGGGATTACCCAACACTCATCCATATGTCCGACAGCCGTAAGAAAATGGATGCCGACAATTGTTCCAACTATGAACACTGGGGGAGGGGATGCAAACGTCAGCGCCGATCGGATGCGCCTCAAACAATTCTGGCGTTGCCACTGCCCCATCATTGCACTCCGTGGCCACGAGATGAATGTTGTGTCACATATGCTGCTATGCTGTGGTGTCGAGTATTGCAAGTATGGTGAGAAGATGGCAGTAAGGCTGTTCCGATTAAGTGTGTTGC
>JAPMLY010001340.1:0-30000 GCA_026401115.1 Tetraselmis chui
TCGGTAAGCGGATGGGCAGCTCATGAAGCCTTGGATAAGGCGGAGCGAGCATGCGCTGTCCGCAAGGAGGTGGGTATATCCGAGTTGTAGGCCGATATCGATGCCATCAAGTCCTGCACGATTGATGGTGTGAGAGGGAGGGATGGAGGTCACCAGAATTTGGACTTGTGTATCCGAGGCGGGGTGGGTTGCAGCCGCTCCAAGGGGGGAAGAGCCTCCCTTTTTGGAGCCGTTGGTTTAAACGAAATCCTGCCAATTCTAAGCAAGAACGCCTATGGTGGGGGAGTATGTTGGTGATGTGCGATGTGGGAGAGGGCAAGTTATGGGGTGGGTGGGGTGGGGGGGGAGATAGATGATGCCGGAGGAGTGTGGTGAGTTATTGTCAAAGATGGTGATGGAGCGATTGGGGAGGTGAGAATTGTATATGGATTCGAGTGTGTTGTGGAGGGCGGTCTTTTCTCTGTGTGAGGGCAAAGAGGATAGTGCAAGAGAGTTGGCGATGAGGTAGATGTCCACTGTCTACCGTGTGCCGAATGGTGTGGGGGTGGGGATGCGTGTGTCTTGGTCTGGGGGTATGAACGTGTTTGCGTCGTTGGGGAGGGTGTAAAGGTGGTGGGTGTATGGTGATTTGATGTATTTAGAGTGGCGGTATGGTGTGTGTTCCCATCGGGGGAGTATGAGGATGGTGGCGCTGGGGGAGTGTGAGGCGGTGAAGTGGGCGATGGTGATGGCATGTTCCATGGCGCGTCGCATGCATTCGTGGTCGTATTCCGGGGTTAGCGATGCTAGTGCAGTGCCATGTGTGTGGTGCGTTACTGCCGGTGGATGAGAAGAATATGTCTTCTGGGTAGAGTGGGTGGTCAGTGTGGGAGTGCAAAGATTTGACGAGGGGGTCTGAGTAGAGTTCGGTTTGAATATGGAAAGCGCTGCGAAGGGCTGAGGGGAGGTTCTCACGAGTGGCCCATCTGTTGCGTGTGGTAGTGGCGGGTGTGGGTGAGTGGATTTCTGGGCGGAAGCCGAGTCTTGTGATGAGGTGGCATACCTCTTCTTCGAATGTGCGGTGTGTGAGATCGGGGCGGAAGAGTTGGAAGAGGTGTCGGATGCGGAGGCCGTAGGGGGTTGTGACCGCGCGGCCGTCGGGGGTGCAAAGATGGTCGTGTCGTAGAGGGTGGGGTGGGTGTGGATGGTGAATTTTGTTGATTATGGTGCTGCTCTAGTGCTCCGGTGGGGAACATGTTGATTATGCGGCTGCTTTGTGCTCGAGTAGAACATCACGGACATAGGAAGTGCAACACGCATCCCGAATTCTGCCCAATGACGCTCATCAAGTTGACGATGGTTTGATTTAGAGCAAGCGGCACCTCGAGTAACGGGTGCTTTACGGCACATGTAGAGGTCGCCCCCCTCTTATCGCCTTGCCAAAGCCTCTACATTATATTTTGGACGTGTTGCACAAACTACTTCGTATTGTGCCCAAAATCTGTCTCCACACCATCCATGCCAATGTGACTGAGAATAAGATGAAAGCAGTGATGGCGCAGTCTTCGTATGACGAGCATGGGATCAAGATAGTCATCGGAGGTGATATCGCTTTTAAAACGGGGAAGGGGATTAAGAACCTCAGTATGTACTAAGAGAGCTGGCGTGGGAGTGTGTGCATGGGCATGCATGACAACTACGTGAAAATCCTGAAGTTTGTGATGCCTTTGCACGCTGCGGGGGAGAAGGAAGAAATGCGCTTTTGTGAGGCGGTGGAGCTGTGGGACGTTTGATAATTTTCAACGACGGTGTGACGCGTGGCTGTTATGATGGTGACGCGGACTCGGTGGCAACACATGCCGATGAGCTCGACTGACTCGGGGAGGACCTAGTAACCAAGTTCATGGATCTGGCTCTACATGAGAAGGTGACTGTCTACTTACACATCTGCGAGTGTCAAATGGGGGACCTAGTGCTGAAGTGGGGTAGCCTGCTCCAAATATGCAACCTCGGAGCCGAGGCTATGCATCAGCTCACACGTTTCTTTGTGCAGCATCGTAGCAACTAGAGGACAAATGCCAATAGCTTTGTGGCAGTCCAAGTGATGCAAAGGGTGCACATGAAGAAGCGTGCATGCAATGGGCCATCCTTGAGGCGCGGCAAAATGATTAAAACAACTTCAAAAGACAGTCACTATGGCGGCGCCCATAGCGCCCATGTCAAGCGCGACGCCCACATCGCAGCGCAATGCGCCATCCAAGCAAAGCACCCGATGCACAATATGGCTGTCTCCCGTAAGCACAAGATTCGAAATGCATATAAGCACATAAACTAGATTACGCATGCAATAAATGAGATATTGTAAGCATTGTTTCTTTCAATTGTGTCGCTCGCAACGCCACTCTACTACGACCCCATGTAGTGCATGCTAGCTAAACTCCACCCATCTGCGTCTACTACTTCGCTTGATGTGTGCTGATGTGCTACCGCCGCCAAAGTGTTTTGCATAACCACTCATTGGGGTAGGTTGTCGATACCCACGCAATGTACTCATCCTCCGTGGTGCATGGGGGGGGGGGGGGGACCTCATAGAAAGATATTGAATACCCTTGTTCCTCTGCTTTATGGTCACCGTGAAAAATGGGGTCTCTACTTGGGCTGTTGCATCGCATTTGTGTATTATTATGGCTCCGCCCCGGATAGCGAAGATTGCGCAATTTGTAGTCCCACACAGGGCGGCAGTCATGATGTGCCTTTTCAATGTCAATAGCCTTAGCCATCGCTTTCCTTTTCTTATGCGACCGCAGCTCCCTCGCCGTCACTTGTGCTTGCTGCTCCCTCCACTCATGGTCCGACGGGTACCTACACTTTGCGCGTGTGAGCTTCCGTGCGGTCGGCGAACGCGTGGCGTAGCGTATCCAATGGGCCCGAGCCCGCGGTAGGACGGGGGCGGCAGAGATGCTCGTGCGAGAGTTCGGCGAATACGCGATGCGTGTCCGTGCTCGCTTGTCTGCCACTGGTGAGGCGGAGGAAGCCCAGTTTAGTACGCTACCCATACGGGTGGCCTCCTCCGTCGATGTGTGGGTCATATGACCTGCTCGGATAAGGGTAAATGCCGCCGCATGCTCCGGTGGTAGAGTAGGTCCGGCTGACAACGCGTCCGTACCCTCGGTAATTGCCGTGTTGGCGCAACAATCGAAGAAGGCATAGCACCCGATGAGTAGGTACTCCTTGTATGCTGATTGTGTCTCCTTCTCGCTTAAGGCGCGCTCTGTGTTGTCCATGAAAGTCCATATGCGGGGCTCGTCGATGTCGCGCGGGGGGGGGGCGCTCTAGACCGGATCGGATGAGATTGTCGTAGTAGGCAAAGTCGACGAACGTTGGCTTGGTGTGGAGCCGGGATCGTCGTGCATGAGGTCGATAGGTGGCTTTGGGGCATCCTTGCCACCCTCCGGCGTTGGTGTCGTGTCGGGGGGGATGGATTGTTGTTGACTCGTAGTACTTGTGGTGGCTGCTCCTCCTTAGAGCTGAGCTATCCAGTAAGCCAACGTAAGCCGCCAAATTACTGCTCAATAATCCGTCGTTAGGAAGCAACAACTATTGCACGAACATGATATCATGTTCGCGCGCTGCTCGATTGAACCGGCGGGAACGTCGGCTCATGGCGCGGAGGTCGATTGCTCCGGTTGCATGATGCGTGGTGCGTAGCTGAACGGGGGGACGTGTCGCGTGACGCTCGAGTGCGCATGCATGAGACGATGGTTAACTGACAACCTGCTCGACTACTAGATTCGATAATGTTACTCGCGCAGTCGCGCGAAGCCTAGATTGGTTGAGCGCGAAAGCATAGAGCGCCCGGCTCTTGGTTAGTTTTGGCTTATGATGAGGCAAGGGCTAGCTAGAGCTTACCGTTGGGCAATGAGGTCATCATGTGGTTGGCTGCGCCTTGCTACTAGTACATGTTGTTTGTCCCGTAGGTAGGACGCGCTGTTGCTTACGGTAACATTAACCGGGGGGGTTACTGTCCCGTACACGTGGGAATTTGGTTTGCAAACCTCTAGATTTAAATCAATTCACCTTTCGTTCGCGGATGGTGGCAAAGTTCACCAAAAACCCGGCCTTAAACCGTTCAGAGGTAAGAGACAATCCGACCAAGTCAATCTGACCAGAATAAAGAAAAAATAAAATGGCCCGCGCGGCGGGAATTGAGCGGTGAATTGAGTCCTTCCCTATTGAGAGGGTCCGGCACCCGTACCAGTATGCTGCGTATATATATTTAATAGTCGCTGCCGTCGCAGCCAACATATGATTGACACTGCGCTAAGGAGCTCGAACCCGCCACCGTTGTCGTCCTGTCCGGTGTCAACTCCGACACTCTCTGCACTCATCACAACGGACATTCCCGGGGCGGTAACCAGGTTCGTGCGATAGTACTGACCACACTGGAATATGGGGTGAACCGTGACGCGGGTCGAGAGCCTTTTTGAGAGACTGCCAAGGCGACCGACCATTGAGTAACATATATAGAGCACAGTAGAGCTGATATTGGCGAAACCGGGCGGTGGGCGCGGAGCTCGCGGGCATGGGGAAGCGCGACGGCTGTTCGAGCGAGTCTAATGGCAGCAGCGGACTCAGCAGCGACGAGCGGTGAGCGCCCCTCGTGATACGTCGCCGTTGTTGCGACGAACCCCTCAGTTCGCTCCCAGCGGCTGTGGTACCCTCCTCTTTGGGGGGAGTGAGAATAGACAACGACGTCGTGTTGTGGACGCGCAGGTCTCCAAAGAGGAATAGGTCGAGGGAGAAGAGTGCGAAGAAACGGAGCAAGAAGCGGTCGGGGAGTAAGGGCGAGGGGAAGGAGCGAGGGCGCGAGAAGAAGCGGAAGAGGCGGGTAAAGGAAAAGGAGGGGCACAAAGAGAGGCGAAGGAAGGAGGCCAAGCCCGAGCGGAGCCCCGTAGAAGAGGCGAGTGCCCCCCCAGGGCCCAGGATGCGAAGCAAATGCCTCTTTCTGCTATTCTACGCACGAAACGCAAATGGCAACCAACAACTCACGCATACCCACTCATTTGCACAGACCACAAACGGAACAGTCTCCACTGCAGCGGAGCTGACAGCAACGCAGCAAGGTAAGTGGATAAGGAGCAGTGCAGTGCATGTCTGCCTTGCTTGCACTCCATGCCCAAATGTTGAGTGTGTGTGTGTGTGTGTGTGGGTGGGGGGGGGGTATGTATTTGTGTGTGTGTGTGTGTGTGTGTGTGTTATGCTTGTGGGAATGATGGATTTTTTGCACTGCAGCCGCTGCTCGGATTGCGGCCATACGCGCAGAGGAGGAGGCGCGGCTGAGGAGGCTACCACCGCCTCCCTCACCAGAACGCGCGCCCCTCATCCGCATCGGTGAGCCCTACACCGTGCACCAATGGATACCAAAGTAAAGGGGAGGGAAGGAAGACGCACTGAGCCCTGGCACTGCACATCTCTGAATGGCTGCTGAGACGAATGCCCACTCCCCGTTTCTCCTTAGACCGATTTTTTAGGGGCAAAGCAACCCCCCCCCCCCCCCCCCCCCCCCCTCTACTCGTCCAGCAAGGTGCATCTGGCCAACACGCACGCGAAGCAGAAGCTGTACACGCAGTTCAGCTTTATATAAACTTTAAAAACAATCTTTCGAATGCGCATTCGACGCTTGCCAAATAGTTAATATCGCCAGTCTCCTTCACGCCCCTCTCAAATGGGGCCCTAGCATGGAAGAGACTGGGAGTGAGGGGACGGAAGACGCACATTGACATCAACCCCATGCGCCGTAGTTGCTGTGGCTCCACCCCCCTACCACCTGGGTCTGTCCAGATCGATTGTAGTACCCCCCGTCCTGAAACTCAGAAGACGATGCCGTGGTCGCCCCACAGCTAATGCCGCCGAGAGCAACCTCTGGGGAAGAGGTGTGGCTCGCGTAGCCGACGGACCCCCACGCCCCAGCGCCCACCTGCCCCTGCAACACACACACACACACACACACACACACACACACACACACACCAAGAGTCAGTCATCTACTCGCGCAAGCGCAGACAGCACTGGAGCATTTCGCGAAACGGTGGCCGGGGGAGCGCACAGTAGAGCCATCATACAGAGGGGAAGCGGTCACGGTCTGAGGCGCAGGGGCGCGCTCCTCCTGCGTCAGACAGAATACCATTGGGAAACACATGCGAGGTCAGAAATTTATAAACACACTCTCCTTTCCTTACCTCAGTCTACCAATTCGCAGAAGTCTTTCCCAACACTGACCCCCCCCCCCCCCCCCCCCCCCCCCCCCCCAATTTTAGAAATAAAAAATAACCACAAAGACACATGCACGTGGGTCAAGTGCACGACTCTGAAGTGCAGCATTGGTCAAATAGGCAGAGCCATCTGCGCACCCCCTCCCCCGCCACCCATCCGATCCCGAGCATGTACCTGCGTATGCAGCGGCGGTTCCTTCTTTTTTGTGGCGAAGAAACCAAAGCCACCCTTCTTTCCCGGGGACATCAAATGCGCCGGCTTCTGCGATCTGCGTCCGACACCCAACCCACATATTCACTCAGCACTTGCACAAACCCTGATAAACGAGCCCGCCTTACCCCTACTATGGGCGTCAAGTGCACACATTTTCATTTTCGAAGGGGAAAAAGCGGGAGAAGCAAACCTGGCAGAGGCGTTATCTTCTGGCGACTTAGGCGGCGTTTGCTTTTCCACATCTGCGACCCCTTTTTCGTTGCTCCTGTGTGGGAAGTGGTACGATGGGTAAGTTCGACAACAGTTTCCCGCTCTGGTCTCGCACAGCAGAATGCGGACAGGGGCCAGGCTGAAAGGGGGGAGGGGCGGTGAGTTGGTCATTTCACTATGACATACACGTTCCACCCTCCGACGAACTTTCAATAACGACTTGAGCTAGCCCTGAACCATGGCCAACCATGAAGACGTGCTGAGGTGTGTGTGTGTGTTGTGGGCAGGGGGGGCGTACTTTTTGGCCTGCTCTGCTGCTGCGCTTTCAGAAAAATAGGGGGCAAGCGTGGCGCTCCGCATGATGATCCTAAGGCGATGGGAAAGTTGGAACATACTTCCTGTCTTAGATGACGCAAAACTGAAAACTTACTTGGCAACTTCAGTGCATGGAGCCTTCAAAGCGGATAGACGAGCGCGCTTGAAATATCCCGGACATGTGTGTGTGTGTGTGTGTGTGTGTGTGTGTGTGTGTGTGTGTGTGTGTGTGTGTGTGTGTGTCCGTGTGAGTGCGTGTGTGTGTGTATGTGTGTGTGTGTGTGTGTGTGTGTTGAGGGACAGGATGGATCGTTACTTGTAGTAGAGGATGGCCCACGCCACGCCGGCGATGAAGCCAAACATCTTGGCCTCCCAGCTCGAGTGCCACGTGGATGAGCCCACGGGAATCAGGAGCTCAAAGAACATGGAGCCGCCGTACAGGAAGAGAGCGGCTATGAGCGCAATGAGGGTGCGCACGGAAATGGGGCGCTGCCTGTGACGGGGGTTCACTTCAGAATGCAGAATGGAGGGGGGCATCGTGCGAGCATTGGGGCTGCATGGATGATTCAGAGGAGGAGCAGGTGAAAAAAGGGAGGGGACGCACCAGAAGACGGCGAAGACGAGAAAGGAGAAAAATCCAAAGAGCTCGCCCGCCAAGCCGCAGTGGGTGCCGGGGCGCCCCATTGTGTAGACCATGAAGCCGCCCATAATGCTGAGCCATAGGTAGGTGAGGCTAAAGAGCATGCGACCCTGCATGAGCAGCAGGAAGCCGAGCGTCCACAGGCCGATGAGGTTGCTGATGAGGATGATCCACGACTTGTGCACAAAGGGAGAGGTGAGCAAGCCCAACAGTCCCGTTGCCGTGCGCGGCTCAAGGCACAGCCGCTCCGTATCCACTCCCGCCATGCCGATCGCCTGCACTCACAGCCCCCCCCAGATCCACCCATGACACATCACCATTCTTCAACAGGGCAACCAATGAATGGGTGAGTACAAACTGTGCAGCGCTGCTCTCCGAGAGTGAGCACAACGTTGGCGCGTTTGAGGGAGGCACACCCACCTGAACTGCGAGCAGCGCCGCCGTAAGCAGCACAATAACGGCTCCATTCTGCCACACCTTGGAGCTTATCGCATCTAAACAGCCCATCCTACTCCACACCCTGCCACAGCTCTCCCTCCTGTCAACCAACCGCTCTGCGTCTGGAACGAGATGTACGGGTATTGTAGCCCACACACCGAGGCCGGCGACGATGCCCCACGGAGCGGAGACCCCCCCACTCGCTGAAACTTTGACTTGCGAGAGAAGTTAGACGTCAGATATCTGGCCAGAGCCCAGGAAGTTCAGGTGGAAGCGGTGCGCCCTGGGTTGTAGCGGGTTCTCGGAGCGCTCAACAAACTACGCAACACCTGTAGTATCAGTAACAGTATAAATAGTAAACTGCCGCCACTGCTCGTCAGCCCTTGCGACCTGCTCGTCCGGAGCTGCCGTGATTTGACCAGCCAGCCAAAACTTGTTTCACTTCATGGCCGGTCACTGCATGCGAAGCTATCACTACGTTTGGCGTGTCGTGCTCCGGCTGACTATATCAGGAGGCCAGGGACGCAGAATGCGCCGGTCCTAAACGAAGCGTCGCAGAAAAAAATGGGTGCCGCGCAGTTTGTACCGGTAGGCGCCTTCGCCCTCCGCGCTAACAAATAATAGTTCAAAGCCACTGTCACGAGAGAAGAGAAGTATGGAACTTCAGCGCTTATGCAGCTGTTGAAATAATGCTCTTCGTCTGAGCTCGTAGTGACTGTGTGCTTAACGCGACTTGAGGAAACTGCACACCCTGCTCCTGCCGGGGGAGTTCGAAATTGTTTCGCATATCATTAATGATTAATCATTATTAGCGATAATACGCAATAATGCTTACACAGCTCAAACAAAAACATACCATTTTGCCGCATATATATGTAATTGGATCTGCGCGCCATCAGTTGAAATCTCGTCCACGGAATTTAGGATTGCACATATAACATTTCATATGATATAGCGCGACCATATCATCACCCATCCTCCTCGTCGGTCGGTCGACCTCGTCGGCGGAGGACCTCGTCGGAGCTCAGGCAGCATTTTGTTCGTCGATCTACTTCTCTTCCGTTTCGGCGTTTTTTGGGGGATGTGCGACGAGAATTCATGCAACGTCTTTCTGCTGCTCTTCATGGCACTCTGGGTTCTTATCTCCGCGACGCTTTTCAGGAAGGCAGTGCTGATGCTGTGGCATGCCTTCCTGTTCCTCGGGCTTAGGTTTTTTCTTCCTTTCTTTCTTTTTCTTGCTTGGTGGCCTCCACTGCTTTTTCTTGTAAGAAATTTGTTTGATATAGCGCGACCATATGAAATATATATAAGGATTATCGACTAGGGATTATCGCTGCCGTACGGCGTCGGACCATCACATGTGATGGACCCGCCGCGCGGAAAAGAAATAAAAGAGGCAGGGAAAAGGGGGGAAAACCAAGAGTGACGCGATGATGAAATAGGATACCTTACCCTAATGAGGAATCCCAATCTATTGATACTGATGTACTTATTGATATCTGTATAGGTTTCATACGACGTAATTTGCAGCTGCTGGTGCTGGCAGTTGCTGGCAGGGTTGTGATTTATTGCGGGTTTTATTACGGCAGCGACGCACGGTCGATGGTACCCATCCAGCTGGCGCAATTCTCATCATTCTCGTGCTTTACGGCAACCAGTGACCGAGCCAGCGGCGCTGTTTCGCAAGGTTTCGTGCCTTCTGCCTACCATCCAGCCACTGGCCTGAGCCGAATTCCTGGTGTAGCTGCATAGACCCCTCCCGTGTGATCGCAACAGGAATGGCGGTTCTGCGAACGACAGGTGACTGTTTCCCGCGCGCGTTGCGCTCGGCGGCCAATCTGCCGTTCAGGACGCTGCCCTTGGCCGTCGCACAGCGTGGGCTCAACCAGCGCCGCCATGCGAGGCATTCGGTGGTCAGGGTTGCCGCTTCAGTGGGTGGGGAGGGAAATGACGCAGGCCCGCTGTCGATGCTGAGCCAGGCGCTCGGTACCGGCAGCGGGACGGACGACAAGTCGGACATGCAGGTGCGCGGCTAGCCGACTCCGCCGACGCCTCCCCTCCAGTTCTCCACGAGTCTTCCTCCCTTCCCATTCGTCTCACCCTTCCCGTGGGTGACTTATCCGAAAGGTACTGTATTCTATGCTCGCCACGGATTTCTGACGCGGTTAGTGTGGAGCGGGTAGCAGGTGCTGGGGCAAGTTGTGACGGAAGGCGGCGACGTGATCGGTAGACTTTTGGACAGCCCCGGCGACGACCTCGGCGTGTTAGTCGACAGCACGGGCAGCGTGGTGGGGGAGCTGGTGGGGGCATCAGGAAAGGAGGAGGTACGCTGGCTCACCCAGCGCTCTCGGTGGTACTCTCACTCGACGCGTGACGACAACGCGCTGACGGGCTGGCGTGACGTGCCAGGTGGGCGCGCTGCTGGCAGCAAAGTCGGCGGCGATGAGCGGATGGGCGGCGCAGGCGATGGCGCTGCTGGGGGAGCACCCGGTCCGTGACAGCGGGCTGCCTACTTGGGAGGCGGGGTTAGTGATTGGAGTACAGGTGGTGGCTGTTATGCTGGCGGCCACGGGCGGGCGAAGGCTGATAACGGAGACGGTCACGAAGGCAGCGGAGGACTACGAGGCGCGGCTGCCGGATAGCGAGGCCGATCAACAGACTTACGTGTATGCGCTACTCAAGGCGATGGAGGACACGTCGGACTACCTCACCATTGGTGCCATCCTGCTGGCGCTACAGCGCAGCGCCGTCTTCCTGCAGGTCGCCCACCCGTGAGAGCCTCCGATGGCACCAATAAATCATCCCTGTGCCTGTGTTTGTGTAATAGGATACGTACTGGTATGTATATGTGGGTGTGTGATGGTGGTCGTGGTGGGGGGTATGTGTATGTGAGTGGGGGTATGTGTGTGTGTGTGTGTTGTGGTAGGTGTGTCGATACGTGTTTGATTATTTCCATTTACGTGCGTGAGCGCGAGCGCATGTGTGCATGTCTGGGCGTGTATGTGTGTGGGTGTATTTGCCTCTGTGTCGTTATTCAGGTGTGAATGGTTGTGTATAATGTATATACATATGAGCATCTGTGCATGTGCACGTCCGTATGTGTGAGCGAGCATGTATGCGTAAGTGTGTGTATGTATGTTAATGTGCGTGTAGACGTGCTAATGTTTATGCGGGTATCTGTGTGCGTGTGTGCGTGTGTGTGTGTGTGTCTCTCTGCATGTGTGTGTGTCTGTCTATGCGTGTGACTGTGTGCGTGTCTTTCCTTGTCCGTGTGTGTACATGCGTTTGTGTGTAAGTAATTTAGGTGTGCTTGTTTGTGTGCTTGTGTGTGTGTATGTGTGCGTGCGCTTGTGTGTGTACGTGCGTGCGTGTATTTGTGTATATGTAAGCACGTGGATTTGTATAACTCTGTATTTATGTGGGTGCCAGCGTACGTGTGCATGTATGGCCGTGTGTGTGTGTGGGTGCTGTTTGCGCGAGGGCTTGTGTTTGTGTACGACTTAGTGCCTTCGCGTATATGTGTCCTTAAGCGTATTCGTTTCCCTTTGTGTGTGCGTGTCTTTGTGTGTGAGTGTTTCTGTGTATGCGTGCGTGTGTTTGTGTGGGTTTATGTGTGTGTGTTAGGGGGCGACTGTGTGTTTGAGGCAATTGCGGGGCATCTGCGGTGCCACTTCCTTCCCTTTCGTCACACCCATTCTATTCCGCACCGCTATCCATTCACACCCCGCACTCACCTTGACACGCGCCCCACAGGACGTCTTCGTCATCAACGACGATGAGACCAGCCGGCTGCTGGGGCAGACACTGGACGTGGCGGTACTCACGTTGCTGCAGGACTCGGCGTGGCTCCTGGAAAAGGGCGCAGGGCTGTACACCATCGCACTCGTGTACGCCCCTTTTTCTCCTCATCCATGTGTATTCACTACCTTCTCCCCCCTCTTAGCTTATCTGTACCGCGGGTAGTTGCAGCGGAAGCTGAAGGGTGTGGGCTGAGGTGGTATGCGTTGGGTTGCGCAGAGCCAACTTTTTGATCGAGCTGAAGAATGAGGTGATCAATCTGACGTTGGAGTCCAAATCTCCGACGGTTCGGCTAAGCGGTGTGGACAAGTCGCTCCCCGTCCTCAGCTCCCTCGGCAACTGGCTAATCATAGGCGCCTCCGCCATCCGCGCCACCACCACCGTCGCCGGCGTAGACGCGTCTCCGCTCGTCGCCGTCGGTGGCATCTCCGGTATCGCCGTCGGTATCGGCTCGCAGCAGTTCATCCAGTCCATCCTCGCCGGCGTCAGCCTGGTACGTCTTGCCCAACCCTGTGCTCTCCTCACCTCTCCATTGGCCCCTCTCCCTTGCAACCAACTGCGCAACAGCCCCTCCCCTGCTCACCCGGAATGCGTACCGCATTTTTCGCAGCGGATTGCTGTGCGCACAGAGGCACAGTTTCAAAGCAATTGCGCAGTTCCTATCCTTCAATTGCGCATCATATGCCACTTTGAAAGATTTAGAGTTGAGCATTTCTGATTTCAAGCTCATACACACGTACTCCCTAAACATACGTGCGCGCGCGCACGCACACACACACACATACACACACACACACACACACACACACACACGCGCACACATACACATACACACACACACACATACACACACACACACACAGACACACACAAACACACACACACACACACACACACACACACACACACACACACGCTCACACATATACATACACACACATACACACACACACACACACACACACACAAACACACACACACACACACACAGTCACGCACTGACACGCGCGCACACATTCACCTACACACCCACACACACAACACACACGCTCATTTCTCACCGCTTCGTCTCTTTGCTCTCCGTGTATTCTCTTTGTGATTTGCAACCGCCCCTGGTTGTTAGGTTGAATCATGCCTTGTACACTGTCTTATACATACGCCTCTTTTGATGTAAGTGCCCTCCAGATAGCTAAGACTGACCCCGCTGTGCTTTGCTGCCCTCCTGCTGCATATGCAACGACTTCATAGCTCCTCGCCGTGCCCTTCCTTGTGGGAGACCGGGTGGAGGTTCGTGCGATCACGGGGGAGAGGGTGGTGGTGGGTGCCTGGGCCCCTCGCGCTATGCCAGCAGATTCGCCGCATTTTGCCATGCAGATAGTAATGACGAGTCCAAAATTGTCTTGTTCAAACTATGTCAATAAAACCTACGTGCAGTCTAACAGTTTTACAGTCAAATGTTATCGCAACTAAGCGCAAAGATGAGTTGATTATGTGAATCCGAATAGTATTGGTGAATTACTCTCAATAGAGACGAATTTTACCACTTTCAGGGAAAACGTGTCCATTCAGTCAGTTTTAATTAGTAGCAAAGCTCTCATGAAGCATTCGTTTATTGTTTTGATTCTTTAGCAATCATTTGCGTTTTCTCGTCATTGTCTCTTAAAAATACAGCCGACGAGGTTGCCATCAACGACAATTCGTCTATATTTTTACTTCGCAGCGTTGACTCGTTTGTTAATTCATTATCAAAGCTGCTTTTTGTCGAATTCTTCCATCGCGAAACTAAAGATGCAGGAACGCCAAGAACACCGACCAAGTGGCTTCACCCATCTCACAAATATATATTTAATGTTGTTGGGCGCGATGATTGACTGTCGGCGACGGCACACGAATCGTGTCACTTCTCTCGGCGGTTCTGACGACCTGCTCCTGGCTGGTTTATTGATTGCGGTATGCAGGTGGGAGTGGCTGAAAGCATTCGACTCTTCTCCACGATCTTCCGCACCGACGGCGGCGCGCCCGTCGAAGTGCCCAACCGCCAACTCGTAACGCTGGTTATTCAGAACCTATCACGCACAGAGGTAATGCGTCACAGCAATCCCGCTTTTTATTCTGCTCTCGTCGCGATGGATATTGATGGCCCATCGTCCACTGCGGCTCGTTGCTATTGCCGCAGACGACTCGAGTTTTGGAAACGTTCCGGGACCCTCGGCAGGTTCAGCTGACGATAGGAATCGAGTTTGTTCTGGTACGGCTTCACTTTCATCTCAATAATCACGCACGAACCTAGTGACTGCAGCTTATGGTGATGTGATAATATGTCTATCAATGTTCCTGTTATGTAAATCGCATCTGACGTCGTACAAAGTCACAGTGAATAAAAACTCAAAACTTAACTACAGAGAGTACTTGTCGACTTCCATGGTTAACATGAGTCGATCCCCGTCTTCTTACTGTGGGTTAATGGACTACTGACTAACCATGCCGACGCGCAGGACCCGAGCCTGCCGCTGCGACTGACGGACCGTATTCCCGGCGTAGTGGAGTCCGTCGAAAAGTACCTTGGCCGCTTTTCCGGCATCGACCTCGGCCTCCCCGTCTCTTGCACGTTGAAACAACTCGACACTCGGCAATGCTGCACGCTGCAGGTGGTGGTGAGTGCAGCTATCCGTTTACTTGCAACAAAACTGCCCGTCACCCTTCACACCTCGAAACTGTGTTTCTTGGCGCAAAATGCCGACTCGTCATGCATGTCGTAAACGGTGTCCCGCACAACTGCGAATTTTTATCGCGAGCTGATAGGAAGTCCCTCGATTTATGTGTGATCCCTCCGCCGAATGCACCGAGCGCGACTCCGAAAAGTCTTTTCGTGACGTGGGTGCCTTCCGTCGCAGGTCCACACGCTGCCGGAGTCATCAATGGAGTACGACGAGTTTGTGCAGGGGCTCATGCTCGGAATAATCTCGGTTGTGGAGCGCAGCAACTGCCTCTGCACCAAAATAATACCCACGAGCACATAGTTATTATATTTTCATGGGCGGTCGATTTTCTTTTATATAGCGTAGAGAAGCAGCGCATGTACGGCGTGCCACAATTGTAGAGTCCAGAATAAACAGAACGCCGTAATTCATTTGCTCCCACCGACTGCTCGCACGACGGCAAAGCATTGACGATGGTGTGATTGAGTACTTCATAAGCAGCGCCCATAATTATTGTCATTCGCTTCCGTGGGAGCAGAACGGAATGCGCAATCCATCCCGGCTGTTATGGCTTTTCTGCTTACAATTCAAATAGAAGAGCTAACAGTTCAGTGTAAACTTTGGCAAATTCAAAGCTGAGCTACTTTGCTGCGATCCCGACGTTTTAGTTCCAATCCATGTTGATGAGCGTGCGATTATCAGTCCTTCCGAAACACAGCCACTTTTTTCATTGCGTGCGCAAAAGTGGAGAGGCCACCTTTTCCACCACTCCAATTTACGATATCACGAGCGGTGGAGGCTGGTTTATAATGGGTTGTGACATTGGGCGCACGTGGCGGTTGATTTGGCACAGTTCACAAAGCTGGAAGGGTAGTATCAGTCGGGAGAGCTCCTCGGCCGGGAATGATTTCGTAAGAGAAATGTCAAGAGCAAAAGCTACGCAATTGAGCACATGGGCTATGGGAGTCATGATCTTTAAGAACTCGACTCTCTCCGTCGTGATAGTAGACAACAGGGACCTATTGAACCATGCAAACACAGCAGTTAGTGTGGAAGATAACGTACGCAAACGTAGTTACAGTCACAGTCCCGCAAACGGAACAGTTAAGGCGACAACCAGCCTACATGCGTGGTGTCGGGACAACAGAAGTGAGAGAGCTGTAGCCTAGCGACAGCTCTGTACCGAGTCAAACAGTTTATCGGTATGTCCGATCTAGACATGTACTAATCATATCTAGAGTAGCTTACAGTAGCTATCTGCAACTAATACGTATGCGGTATTACTTACAACACTCCCCCTGAAGGTAGCTACGGGATGAAGCGTTGCATTGGGCCTTGTCCTCCAAGGATCGCACTTCGGTGTCGTGCTAATGCAGGTCCTGGGAGGGGTTTGGTGAGCATGTCAGCCACCATCTGGTCAGTGGGGAGGTACCTCAACTTGATGGTCCCTTGCTCCACGTGGTCTTTGAGAAAGTGCCACTTCAGGCCGATGTGTTTAGTCTTCTCGCTGACCAAGGCATTCTGGGAGTATGCAATGGCGCTTTGGTTGTCCTCCCAGATGGTGGTGGTTTCGGTGATGGGGGAGTCGAAGATTTCCCCCATGAGTTGTCGGAGGTGGAGTCCCTCGTTGGTGGCGTCAGCCGCAGAGTAGTACTCGGCTTCACACGTGGATTGAGCCACACAAGTCTGTTGTTTGGACTTGTAACTGATTGGCCCGCGTCCGAGGGTGAAGAGATAGCCGGACCGAGACTTGCGGGTGCTGTTGTCGTTGGCCCAATCAGCGTCGGCAAAGCCTGTGAGTTGGAGACTGTGGTCCAGGCCCCCCCCCAACGTCAGGCGCATGTCGATGGTGCCATGGAGGTAGCGGAGGACCTTTTTCAGAGCTTGCAAGTGTGCCTCGGTGGGCGAGGCTTGGGCAGAGCCGAGGATGCTCAACGCCGTGGAGACATCGGGGCGTGTACAAACGGCGGCGTACTGGAGGCTGCCCATGAGGCTTGGGTAGACGTCCTTGGCCACTCCTGTGAGAGAAGGCGAGGTCAAGTGTGCAAGGCCGGCGAGGAAGCCGGGGTCCATCGGAAGGGACGACGGCTTAGAGTCAGACATGCCGTACTTGGCGAGGATGTCGCGCAGGTACTTGGACTGGTCCAGCGAGAAGACTAAACACATCGGCCTGAAGTGGCACTTTCTCAAAGACCACGTGGAGCAAGGGACCATCAAGTTGAGGTACCTCCCCACTGACCAGATGGTGGCTGACATGCTCACCAAACCCCTCCAAGGACCTGCATTAGCACGACACCGAAGTGCGATCCTTGGAGGACAAGACCCAATGCAACGCTTCATCCCGTAGCTACCTTCAGGGGGAGTGTTGTAAGTAATACCGCATACGTATTAGTTGCAGATAGCTACTGTAAGCTACTCTAGATATGATTAGTACATGTCTAGATCGGACATACCGATAAACTGTTTGACTCGGTACAGAGCTGTCGCTAGGCTACAGCTCTCTCACTTCTGTTGTCCCGACACCACGCCTGTAGGCTGGTTGTCGCCTTAACTGTTCCGTTTGAACCATGCAAACACAGTTAGTGTGGAAGATAACGTACGCAAACGTAGTTACAGTCACAGTCCCGCAAACGGAACAGTTAAGGCGACAACCAACCTACATGCGTGGTGTCGGGACAACAGAAGTGAGAGAGCTGTAGCCTAGCGACAGCTCTGTACCGAGTCAAACAGTTTATCGGTATGTCCGATCTAGACATGCACTAATCATATCTAGAGTAGCTTACAGTAGCTATCTGCAACTAATACGTATGCGGTATTACTTACAATAGGACCATGGACACTTACCTTCTGTCTAGGGACATGAACAACAGAGGTGAAGAGAAGGGTGCAACGCAACAAGGACCAATCGTCATGTCCCGGGGTCCATCGGAAAACTCGATATCTCCATGAAAAAATCTTCAGCCAAATTTAAATTCTTGACGACATGCGCCGGAGCGGTTGTTGTCTTTGCTAGCAACCGCCTCCTTATGCACGATACTTATGTACTATATAGCCTATTGTCTTGCCATAGTACTTAGTGTTGCACTACCTGCGGTTATGTGTGTGCCCACATGTGTCGGCCCACCGGCCCACCCGTTGCCTTTGCCCGTCGCCACCCTTTTTTGTTCACTCCCTTTGCCCCCAAACCCGGCCCCCTTGCGGGGCTGGCTAGACTATTCCTTGTTACTATCATGCTTCCCTTCTCGAACCAACTTTCCTTGGTTCAACTCGTTATGGGCTCTTCCACTTGGTTACATTGGATTTTTTTTTTTCTTTGGGGAACAGTTGGTATCTTCTAGGCACACCGGCAAGCGGCCATTTCGGCCCAAGTAAGGTCGAACCGACCCCTCTCTCGAACCTTTTCCTTCAGGTTCAGCGGCCACTTCGGCCCAAGCAAGGTCGAACCGCACCCTCCCTCAAGAACCCGTGTCCATGGTTCTACAGTTCTCTCGACACCAGCCGCGCCATCGGTTGGTTGCCTTTCTTTCTTTCCCCACCATTACACTTCATTAGCTCTACCCCGCGTCGGCCACCGGTTACATCGTGCTTTTGGCTAGCGCAGTACTTTAACCGTATACTTCCCAGTTATTTTCGAGGCAACGCTCATTTTGACCTCAACGCCGGTCTAATCGTGCCCACGCCGAAGGGGGGGAGTCTACACGAGCAACGTTCGGCTATTGATTTCGAGTGGCTACCTGCTAAAGACTATCATGTTTCGCTATGTTCTTTTCCCGCCGGTCGCTATTTTGATGCGCCGACCAATTCGCCCGTGGACATTTTAAGCCCTCGTTACATTCATTCGAGCATTGAAATTGAAATTGAAATTGTTCATAGCGAACCGGCAAACTGGACCGCCAGCCATCTATCGGCCCTCTATAATCAGCCATGCAAAACTTACATTTAGACCGGGTCTCTTCGACCAGGTACACCTATCGACACACCTAGCTTCACTGTGTGCCGACGTTCCTCGTGAGTTAAAAAAACTGGAAGCAATCGCAGCAATTGCCACAGCCCCCCGCCTAAGCAGTAACAGCTTAAATTTTGTAATCAGGAAAAAATATTATGATAAATCCAGCACTTGTCAAGAAATGCAAAACTAAACTGCTGCTCGACCTTCACGATGCACGGCCCGCTCCCGCCGCACCGGGGTGTCGACCGGCCTAGGCCGGTCGGCGCGTTCGGGAAGGACGACGGGCTAGCCCAATCTAGCTCCCGCGGGACTTCGGTCTTGCCGAAGATAGGAGGGGAAAGGCTGGCAGAAAACCCCTCCTCACGTGATCGCTCGTCGATCCCGCCGCCGCATCCCGTAGCCCCGCCCCAAGCTCGTTGCCGCTCCCACCGACGTGAAGTTCCTCCCTGTCGAGGTCCCCCGTCACCTCGAGGGCATGTGGAGGGGACCAAGACACACAGACAGAGGAAAAAATGGCGCTCTTGCCTCCGCGAGTATATTTTCCCGCTCATTTCCCCGGCTTTTCCTCTGTCTGGTACCCGGGTACCTGTCTGGTAGTCCGACCTGCGCCCGTACTCCCCCCCCCATGTAATCGCGCGTCCACCGAGCAGCCTCTTTCGAGTGTGGGCCTCTGTTAGAGTTGGGAACGGATAGTTACACGGAGGTCGTGCCGGCCCCACAAGGGGGCCGGATGTGGTGACTAGAGAAGTGAGTGGAGAGAGATGGCGGCCGGCGAAGGCACCGGCAAGGCCGGCCGACCGCCACTAATAGGGAATAGAGTACCGCTAATAGCATAACACTAAGTACTATAATGACAAATAGCTACCTTGTACATAAGTACTATGCAACGGGATGCTAGTGCTAACACCCCCCCTCAAGGTAGCCGAGGTCTTGACGTCGTCCTAGCTTGCGTTGAGGAAGGTGTCATCTTGGTAGAAGGTGTAGTGCTTGTAGCGTGTGTCTCCGGCCGGGTAGGTGTAGCGACATGCGCTCACAAGAACGTGCCGCTACCGGCGAGTTGCCGATATGAAGCAGTTCCAAATGTACTGCGAAATGTACTATTTTCACATGTAGCGGGAAAAACTGTCCACGGGGGAATTAGCCGACGCATGAGAGCGACCGGCGAGGAAGAATCACAGCCAACAAGGCCGTTAGGAGCGTGTAGGCACGCAAAAAACATAGACGGGCGCTCGTGCTGACTCCCCCTTTTCGCCGTGGGAAAGTTAAGCTCCTCGCTAAGTAAGGTGAGCGTTGCGGCATCACCTCGGGAAAAACCAATAACACTACTAATTAAAGTACGCACGGGCCGAATTTTTCGCGGGTCGGTCTTAAAAACCAGATCCGGTCGAGAGCATCGGTAGGCTGAAGGCTAGGTGAGATAGAAAGCTGGGTGGGGCGAACGTGGCGCCGGGCGCTTTACACACGCTCTTCTCCTTTTTACGTGGGAGATGGTAGGACAGTCGCGGACAACCAGCTCCAAGGCGAAGCGTGGGGTCGGTGGGACGATGAATTACTAGCGTGGCGCCGAGCGCTTTACACACGCTCTACTCTTTTTTACGTGGTAGTAGGTAGGACTAGCGTGGCGCCGAGCGCTTTACACACGCTCTTCTCTAGTGTAACTTGGTGGAGGGCCCATAACCTGTTAGAGTTGGGAACGGATAGTTACACGGAGGTCGTGCCGGCCCCACAAGGGGGCCGGCTGTGGTGACTAGAGAAGTGAGTGGAGAGAGATGGCGGCCGGCGAAGGCACCGGCAAGGCCGGCCGACCGCCACTAATAGGGAATAGAGTACCGCTAATAGCATAACACTAAGTACTATAATGACAAATAGCTACCTTGTAAATAAGTACTATGCAACGGGATGCTAGTGCTAACAGCCTCCGCGCTCACCTGGGCCCAGACTCTCAGTATATAGGTCTGTAAGGGTGGTGGGAGTCGAAAAAGGGGAAGGCATGTCACCGTAGCCGAATCCTTCGGGCCCCGGGTGCACGGAAATTAGTCAAAACCCGCCGCCAGATCGTGTCGACCCCCCCGTCGCGACCAACCTCCTTGTCGCCCAAGCTTAATCCCCCCCCCGGGAGATGTAGCATGTCGACGTAGTAGTCTAACACTGGGCTCCCCGCTCTGGTGCTGCTTCCGATCTAGTTCGACGCCGGGTACGAACATTACATTTGTTTCCAAAAAGTCCTCCGTACATGGCTTTCCGACGGCGGCTGATCCTTAGGATCGCCGCCGCCTCACCTAGCTGCTCCTCCGCTAGCGACCGACCACCGGCTTGTGTAATGTCATGCCTCTCCCCCCGGGAAGGCTCGACCGGCACAAGGCTAGTCGACAGCGAGCGAGCGCCCTTTCGTGACGCTGGTTCCCGGCAGGGACTGGATCCGGATCCTACGGCTCCGCGAATCCCCGAGACTACTCGGGTTCGGACTCGGTCTCGTGGGTCCGGACCCTAGAATCACAGGTAATCGCGGGATCCGGACCCTAGAATCACAGGTAATCTCTAGATCCGAACCCTAGGTTCGGTAGGTAATCGCGGGATCCGAACCCTATAATCACAGGTAATCGTTGGATCCGGTACCAGTTACTGTAAGTAATCGTTGGATCCGGTACCAGTTATTGTAAGTAATCGTAGGATCCGGTACCAGTTATTGTAAGTAATCGCTGGATCCGGTATTCATCGTACTTTAATGGATCCGCGGTAATCGCGAGTACCTCATCCTCGCAAAACGATGTGGAATCGCGACACCCAATAAGTACTTAGGATTCCGAGTATCTCACGATTCTGTGGTGGCCCGAAGTGACACGCTGTTTTTTTGGGAGGTATTTGGCAATGCAAATCTGCTGAGGTATATGTCTAGGATTAATTCAATAGCCCCGATTGTTGTCATTCCGCAGCCTTGAATCGATTGTAGCCCACCCAAGGGCCAAGGGTTAAACGGTGCGTACGCGCTTGAAATCCACCATAATCTGCCCGTCCACATCCAACTCCTATTATAGTTAGCAACAATGGCGGGGCAAGCGGGAAGTAGTAGACCGTCTAGATCAGGGAAGAGCTTGTCATCGACGGCTATCCAACGTACAAAAGAGGAGCTTGTTGGGAATTTAGATAGGGTGTTCATGATACCTCAGTCAAAATCTACTGTATGGGATCCAAGCATGAGCATGCGCATAGAACTAGTAGAGATGTAAAAATTGAATTTGCAATACAAATTTCCCCCAAAATGCGCAATTTGTATCAATTTGCATGAGTACTTCGAGTACTTGTTGGAATCGCGAACCCAACGAATCCAACGGAACCAAAAATTTAGAAGTACTCATGTACTCGGTTCCGGAACCGAAAACACAGGTACTCGCTGGATCCGAACCCTAGAATCACAGGTAGTCGCTGGATCCGAACCCTAGACTTACATATAATCGCGGGATCCGGACCCTAGAATCACAGGTAATCGCGGGATCCGAACCCTAGAATCACATGTAATCGCGGGATCCGGATCCCCTTTTTAGAGGTACTCACTAGTTCCGGATCCTAAAAAATCAAGTACTCATGGATCCGAACCCAACAAAAAAATGGCGGATCCAGTCCCTGGTTCCCGGCTAACCATCGCTAGCTCCAACGCCCGCGTCCCACCGCTAATCCGGCCGTACCCTTCTCGCCACCACACGCTCCTGAGGTACATGTCCCACTCCCCCAAAGCAGGACTTTATTTAGTAGTATCCGGCTACGAAAAAACATATCGCACGGCCCGAGCGGGAGATCTTGGCGTCGATGTTGCACAAACATTTTTTCTTCAAAAGCCCTCTTTACATGGCTTTCCCGACAGCAGATGATCCCGCGGATCGCGTTGTCGGCCCTCTTAGCCCCCTGCCGTGCCAAGCCTGGCACGGCTACTTGGTTTCTAGAGCCCACCAAGGGGAGGTGAGGGGATGCCGACGGGCTTGCGATCGCACCCCCCTCCGGGGCCGCCGGCGGGCGCCTCATTCGAGTACTTAACGCAGTATATCAAATACCGCTTTTGTTGCCCAATAACCGATAAGAACGCGTTTCTGAAAGCGCATGTCGCACCACCTATTCGGACTTATTCGGCCTCCCCCTAGCGCAAGATTTCTCCCACCGTGACAAACTCTCCTTATGTCACGTTGAGAAATCCTATGGCAAGCTTGAGGTCGACTGGCAAGACCTTGGCTACATTGAGGGGGAGTGTTAGCAACCGCCTCCGTATGTACGATACTTATATACGTTGTAGCCTATTGTCTTGCCATAATACTTAGTGTTGCACTACCTGCGGTTATATGCGTACCCACTTGTGGCGGCCGACGAGCCCATCCGTTGCCTTTACCGGTCGCTAACCTTCTATGTGCACTCCCTTTGTCCCCACATCTGCCCCCTTGCGGGGCCGGCTAGACTTGTAACTATCTTGCTTCCTTCTCGAACCACCTTTCCTTGGTTGAACAGTCTTTGGAAAAGTTGTGGGGCTCTTGGTGCCGGAAGGTCTGCATCTCCGTGCATGCCGCACACGCATACAACGTATTGCGCGGATTGTTTGCCGTCGTGGATGAGCATACATGCGGACGCTTCTTCATGTATTATTATTGGGCCGCCTTCAACTACATACCACGTGGTTTTTTACCTCCTCCATGGGTAGCAAACGTTTTCGCCAAACCGTGGGAAGGGCATATATTGCGTTGCTTATCGCCTCACTACTACTCGGCGCGCCTTGCATGTTCGTTTCCCACCATCGCGTGGAGCTACTCCCGTTTTTGGCTCGCTTCTTTTTCCGGGTCCGTGGCATATGTATCCATCGCTAACCTATTAGGTTACCATATACGGCACTTTCTCGCATAACTTGTTTTTACGGTTGAAATGTGATTACAAGAAGAACTATAGGAACGTGGACATGGAAGAAAGGGGGGCGACCAAGGGAGAAAGAGAAACAAGAGAGTAGTGGAATCCAAGGCACGGCACATGAAAGCGCTACATTGTGCACAAACTTAGCGGATGAAACATAAGAGAGCTCCGGAAACTCCCACGCAACGCTGAGGAAACACAACACGTGGAGGCGACAAGCGGTGTCTCACGCGCCGCGTGAGTAAGCACGGAGACGATTGCGGCCCATAGCGCGGGTGAAGAACGCCGTGGCAGAATAACGCATCCCAGCCGAGGAAGAAGCGGCCGCCATATCGTCCGCGGCGGCGGACAACCCGCGCAATACGCTGTCCGCGTGAGCGACGTGAACCGCGAGAGAAGCCTTTCGGTGCGAAGAGGCCAACAACTTCCCCGCGTGCATCCCTTTAGAGGCGGCTACCTGTCTAGCCAACTAAGTGAAAAACGCCGTGGCGTGGCCGCCGAGAGCACCAAATTCAGTTACCGCAAAGGGAATGAAGTGGATGTCAGGGCGACTCCACACCCCTCCGAGGACTTCTCGAACTTGGTCTTGTCAGCACGGCATAGAGCGATATCGGGAGACGGTGGACTAGAAACGCCGAACAAACCCGAAACCACGGCATCAACAGAAAGTTTTGAGCCTCGGATGCCGTGGAAGTGCAAGGCACCCACATCCGTAAGGAGGCCGTCGTTGCCGTTGGGGAGTCGAAAAAACATCGCGGGGTCCGTGAGAACCTCGACGCGTTTTAACTCTTAGTTTTTCTATTTTTCTTTATTTAACGTTTAATCTTCTTTACAAAGTCCACCCAGAAAGCCGACGAAGGGTTATGGTCCCGAATCCCAAGTTCCTACTTGGCTACTTCAAGGACTTGCATGGTTATGACTTGATATTTGCACCACCTATTGATGTAGCGTCGTAGCTATACGCAGTTTGCATACGCCCTTAAGGCACGTGAACTGTTGTTATTTGATATTATTTTGTCACTCGATGTAAACTCCTCCACAAAAGTTCGGACAAGATTTCGCACCTTCGCAAGATAAAAAATGTAGCCATGCCTCCAATTCATTGACAAATCTCCTGAACTCCTAGGCAATGCTTTGGCGCCCGATGGAATGCGCCCACAACTATGGAGGGAGAATTAGAGCACTACCGGACTTATGTACTTGGGGTTATCGCGCCCGCACCCGTGCGACACGCTCTTTCAAGCAGTCGGCGTAGTGCCGGATGGACGAAAAGAGTGACGGGCGCACATTGCCGCAATATGAGTGGTGATGCGACGGTCACACAAATATGATGCATAGCAAGGCGATGGAGGGAGGAGCTGTTGGACATGCCGCTGTGGGGGGGACGCACGAAATCGCGTATTTAGACTTACCACCGATATGCGCACAACCCAGGGGTAAGCTGCTTTCGGCCACAATGTTCAAAGGATCATAACTTACTCGAAAATGATCAAAGTATCTTGAAACAAGTACCGTTGGACGCGTCTGTCCAATGCACGTCCAAAAACGTTTACTGCTGCATTCGGACACCCATAATAAGGCTTTTGTGAATTACTCGAATGTCCACAATATTCCGGCAAAGCTGAGCCGCAGTGCCAAGCAACACCCATCGTATTTGGCTCATTTCATGAGTGGATTGGTGCGAGGTTTGTCGACATGTGATTATCAATTCTCTATTGTTTACCAATTCTTGCATTTGAAGCATGGCTCCCAGCGTGTGCCACGCGTGGGGCGGGTGTGGTTGGCATAAGCGCATATCCAAGCATTCCAAACACCACCCTTAACGTGATGCGTCCCAAACGGCCAAGTTGGACCTCGTCCCTCACCAAGGCGAATCGCCCCCGCCTATTTACAACGTGAAGTGTTTATCCAAACCTTCGTCACGTGGATCTTTACTCGCTTATTGCTTTCCAAATACAACACTCGTGCATGCGGCGTGAACTCCCGTGCTCCATTCACACACCCGCAAATAAAGTGCACTGAACACGGCATCCACTCCTCCAACCCCCCTCAAGCAAGTCCCCAAAAAGTACGGTTATCTAGAAAACTGATTTATATGCAACGTGGCATGAGCGCTTGAGCAATGCCCAAGCGTGAAGCTCAGAACGACGCGTGTAGATTAGACAATTTCTTGGGAATTTGTGTGCTTAACTCGACAAACTCTACCGATAATACTCGCTTTAAGCTCAGGTTAACCCATACCAGATGGCGGCTAGCTGCTTGCTTCCGGGATCTCCTACACTTGGGCGGTACATGGGTGTCGTCGTGCTTGTCGTGGTGAGAGGGGAGCGTGTTCTTGACTAGCGTATGCTTAACATTATGCATGTCCAGACTTTTGTTAAGGATTGTAGTTCTTTGGTTTTGTCCAATAATAAACAATATTGTCATTATGAGCGCATTTATGATTTGAAAGCAGAGATGGCCAAGAATGCAACCGCTTCTTAAGGGGTGCACGTGGGCAAGTTGTTGGCCTCCTAGCGCCGAAAGGTCGCTGTCGCCGTCCATGTTGTTCACCCGGACAACGTATTGCGCGGTTTGTCCGCCGCCGCAGACGGTGTGGAGGCCGCATCTTCCTCATCAGGGATGCCTTATCTTGCCACGGCGCTCTTGAGGCTCTTCACCGGCGCCATGGGCCGCAAGCGTCCCCGTGCTTCCTCGAGAGGCGCGTGAGGCGCCGCTTGTCGCCTCCACGTGTTGCATTCTCGGCGTGGCCTAGGAGTTTCGTTAGTTTCATCTACTAGGTTTGTGCACAATGTAGTGCTTCCTTTTGCCGTGCTTTGGATTCCGTGAACCTCTTGTCGCTGTTGCCCTTGTGTTTCCCCTCCCTTTTCCCTGTGACCCTGTCCGTGCTCATGTTGTCCTTCTTGTAATCCATTTTTATACATTATTTGAAAGTACTTTAGTGTATCTTTTCTTTTAAGAAACCCGACGGCGTGTATTGTGCTTGCTGCCTGTCGCGATGAAGGTGCTCGGCGGGCGCTACTCTTCCGCCAGCACTGCCAGGACTGCCTTCCCAGAGCAGTGCACACTACGGAAGCGCAGCCAGCTCAGCGCCGCCGCTCCCCCCTCACCTGTCACAAGTCGCGACACGATTAAGGGCTCGAGTCCAACAAGTAGGTCTACCGGCAACGAGTGGCTACGATGATCACCTCCAGCATTTCGCCAAAGATGGTCTGCCGGGGTGTTGCTCCTGCTGGCCGGAGAGCAGCATTCAGCGTCATCGGCGGGCATCAGCCGAGGTCGACAGCTGGCGGGGCCGGAGCCTGTCGCTGTGCCTGGTTACAAAGTCGTAGTAACACGTGGTTACCAAGTGTTGGTAGCAGTAGTTCGTCGCGGGTGAAGTGCCGGCGTAGAGTCGTCGTTAGTGCGCAGCATTCAGCGCGGTCAGGGGAGGGTGGTGGGGAGAGCGGGCATCGTGTGGAACGGGAGTCCTGTGCTGTCGCTGCGGGCGAGGCCATGGCAGCTCGTCGAGCGGCCGACGGAGCGCTCGGCGTCAACGACAAATTTGCAGCAGCGCTGGCGGGGGAGGCAAGTCGCTCGGTGCCACTGACGGGATATGGAAGCAGCAAGGGTTGTATTGATGTGAAGCAGGCTATTGTGGCGTCGTCGTTCTCGGGTTATAAAACAAACGACGCAGAATGAAACATGTCAGCGTCTGCTCTATTCTTCGTTTCGCCATCAAGAGTATATACGCGACAGAGTTGCGGAGCGCTGTCCTCATAGATTTCTGCAGATTGGCAACTGATTATTTTTTCTTGTGTGCTCGGGTGCGTTTGCGTAGGTATGTATACGTGAGTGTGCGTGTGTGAGGGGGGCGGGTTGTCGGGCTGTGAGTGAGTGAGTGTGTGTGTGTGTGTGTGTGTGTGTGTGTGTGTGTGTGTGTGTGTGTGTGTGTGTGTGTGTGTGTGTGTGTGTGTGTATTTACGTCTGTGTGTGTGTATGTGTGTGCGTGCGCGTGTTTACGTCTGTGTGTGTGTATGTGTGTGCGTGCGCGTGTTTACGTCTGTGTGTGTATATATGTGTGTGTGTCTATTTGTGTGTGTATTTATATGTGTGTCTATGTGCATATACGTGTCTGATTGTGTGTGCATGTGTGTGTATCTGACTGAGCGCGTGTGTGCGTTTCATTTTTGCTCAGGCTGGGCCGCAGAGCACAGCGCAGGCGGCGGCTGACACCCTCGCCACCCGCTTCCTCGACGAAAAGCTACTTCACCACAACACCTTCGTCACCAACGGACGCGACTACCGACAGGTGTGCCCGCCATTTCGCCCATGTCATCTCTTGCCTCCCCACCTCCCCTCTCCCGCCGGGCTATGCCTCACCACCCGCAGATGAAATACCTATCCTTAATCCTCCTCTATTTATGCCACCACCCACCACTCACACATCCTCACCCTTTCCCCTACCCTCCCTGTGGCAGGTTGTGCTCGTGGGCGCCGCCACCGACACGCGTCCTTTTCGACTGCCTTGGTTCGAGGGCACCGTCATCTACCTGCTGTCCCCACCTGAGGCACACCAGGCCGCGGCTGCTGCGCTGAAGGTGAGCGCGCCCTTAAACCCATGCCGTTTTTCTTCGTGTTGAGGAAAGAAGGGAGGGCTCTTCATGTGGGAGTACACGGGGCGCATCAGGCTTATTAGCGACAGACAGCTACGAGGCTGACTGCATTGACTCCCTCCCCCCATCTCCTTTCGCCCTCCTCCTTCTGCCTCCTGCCTGGCAGTCCGTCCCGGATGCGGTCGTCCCGCGGGGCTGTCTCCTCCGCCGTGTGGGGGTGGATCTGCAGGTGAACTCTCCCCCCCCCGCCCCCAGCAAAGGATTTAGACGCAGACTGACTGGGACATACGCGAAAGGTACGCACAGAAAAATATACACATAGACATGCAGAAAATGCAAAATACATGTGAACTCAGACAGAAAAGAAGATATAAGCGCAAGCATACATCTGCATAGGCACACACACACACACACACACACACACACACACACACAAACTCACACATGCACCTCTTAACTCACCGGAGCACAGGCCGGGCATTTTTGTCAAGCACTTCGTCTTCAGCTGGCATAACTTATCACAGTAATGTTTCGGTAAATTAATTCCTCGTGAAATTGAGACTATAAGGGCTGAGTTGCTTACCGCGAGCCGATGCTGCCGTGTGAGGAGGCAGGGGATGGCGAGAGGAGGCTGCGCCGGGTAGTGCACTGAAACAGAAGGCCTGCCTTTAATTTCCGCAGGGGGGCGCGAACATTTCGGAAGCACTGGAGCGCTGTGGTTTCCAGGGGGATCGTCTCAGCGTCTGGGGGCTCCAGGTCCAGCCCTCCCTTGTGACGAACCACCCACCCACACGCGCGTGCGCGCACACGCGCACACAGAGACAAAGCTGCACCACACCTATCTGTACCAGCTCGCAATCTTCCCATCATGCAGGCCACCACAGTTTTCGCCACAGGGGTGCAGCGTGGCCGGGATTCCTACTGAAAGTATCTTGTTTCCCCTCCGACGCGCATAGGGATTGAACGAGATGGGGCTGAGCGAAGAGGCGTACTCGTCGCTGCTGCTTGAGATCAGCTGCCTCGCGGCGTTTGGCAGCCAAGTGACGGGCGAAATGTGGGCAAAGGACAAAGGGTAACCTCCTCACCCCCCTCCTTCCCATCTCTAGAAAATGAAACGTGCATTGAATGTAGCTCATAGGTTGCTGCCCGAAACTTTGACAACAGCTCTCAGCTGTCCGCCGATTGTGGCCTGCGTCAGCCCCAGAGACGCAGGCGCATTCTTTGTTCCGGTTTGGCGTGTTGTTTGGGGTCGTGGGTTGTAGGGGGGGGGGGGGGGGGGGGGGGGGTTGTGGGTGCAATCCTGAAGTGATGTGGTTGTGGAGCTGGGCGGGCTTCAATACCACCGCAGTTCTCGACAGCACAGCGCTTGCGGTCTCAGGCTCCGCTGATCGGTGGGACATTCTGTGTAGCTGCTCTCGCCCCTGCTTGCATCAGCGGGCGCCAGTCTGTTAGACGCCGAGTCGTGGCAGTGCGTGTTCGTGTGATTGCTGCACGCCGTTGATGGATGGTGCGGT
The DNA here is from genome assembly GCA_026401115.1 of Tetraselmis chui. Lineage (NCBI taxonomy): Eukaryota > Viridiplantae > Chlorophyta > Chlorodendrophyceae > Chlorodendrales > Chlorodendraceae > Tetraselmis > Tetraselmis chui. The sequence continues at coordinate 29,508 of JAPMLY010001340.1, forward strand.
AATGAGAATGTGGGTTTCAAATATATGACGCTGTCGGACACAACCGAAAACATTTTACTAAACAGTTGAGCTCTATTATAAAAAAAAAAATCGATCATATTTCCTTTCTGTCGATCGTGTGTCGCATGCCTTGGTTTTAAAAAAGTGAAGGCCTTGTCGTTCCGTTGTGTATATCTGCTTCTGCTGCAGTTTCGAAAAATGTCGCTTCTGTCAACGGCCCAAAAGATAGGAATGAGTGACTTTTTGAGAGCTGTCGCTAATGACAATGAGCTTGCTAGGAAAAGGGAAAGAGCCGCCGCCGGCCTCCAGCCGGACTGTCGTATTCTGTCTACCTCTCGATACACCGTCGAATAGCATATCATTTCACGAGTCGAGGTTCCTTGCCCGTTGCCGAATAGTGTTATGGGCATTCAGAGGATCCGCAGCCATCTGTCCTCCCCATCGAACACTAAAGCAACTCTGAAGTGTATTTCTCTCGTCGTTCCTCGTCAGT